>JADRCC010576835.1:0-11586 GCA_019843855.1 Hylomyscus alleni
GTGTGTGTGTGTGTGTGTGTGTGTGTGTGTGTGTGTGTGTGAGGGAGGGGATAGGAGAAAGCAAATAGGAGGTGGATATGACCATATTTATTATATACATGCATGAAATTGTCAAAGAGTTAAAATAAATAAAGTTTAAAATAGAAAACTAAAAAATCAATATGACCTGGTTTATGCCAAGATGTTAAGACCTAGACAATAAATGTTAAGTCTTGTCCACTGTCTCTGCCTTCTGAGACACTTGTCCTTTGCTTCACTATTTCCTCCCCAAATGCTCATCATCTTTCTCGAATGTTCTCATTCATCTTTTGTTCAGTCCTAATTACATCAGCCTACTTTCTGCTGCTGTGGTAAAATACATGGTCAATTGCAACTTAAGGAAGAAAGTTTATCCCGGCTTATGGTTCTTGAGCGTGAGAATCCACAATGTTAGAGACAGCATGACAGCAGGAGAGGGAAGCTGGATAATCACATTTGTAACCACCAAGGAAGCAGAGTGGGCAAACTAAAGGTAATGAGAAACTATAAACTCCAAAGCTGCCCTTGGTGAGGTTTCCTCCAGCAGACACTATAACCTAAAAAATCTGTAACCACACAAAACAGTGACGCCAGCAGGGGACCAAGGGTTCAAACACCTGGGGCACATTTCTCATTCAACCCACAGCACTAGCATCATCCCATGTGACAGCTGTTAGACCATGGACTCTTTGCCTGGTTCTATCCACTCCTTGCCTAGTCAGATCTTAGTAATCTGGTCTATCTGTCCTAACCTATTTCCAGGACCAGAGCCCTGATGCCTCCCACCCAAATCTTTCTGGGCAGTAGTCGTACAGTTCCAGAAAGATATTCACTCAGCCATGATGAACCTTGTTATAACTGCTTTTCTCTAAGTAGCTCCCACCTCTTGGAAATCTGGTTCTAGAAAATGTCAAATCCTGGTGAACATTATCTCCTGTATACCTCTCTGTGTACATTTGCTGGAGAGCACGGTTCACTCATGGAAGAAGAGTGATTTGGCAGAATACGAAAATAATAGAATTATTATTCATTAAGGGATGAGGAGATGGCTCACTTGATATAGTGCCATAGAAGTATGACTCTGAGTCTCAATGCCCAGTACCCACTTAGAAATTATGTTGGAATGTGCTGCCACAGGTCAGCCGATCTGGGTCTCCCTCAATCCTTGGGAGAAACGAAGTCCTAGTCAGGTCGACAAGGCGTAGGCAAAGAAATGATGGCAGACAGAATTGACACAAGAATGTGTGAATCTGAATGTATTTCTTAAAAATGGCATCAGACTTTTACAGTCATTGCTAAAGAGAAATGATAAATCTGGCGGCTCAGTAGTTGAGGTACATCTGAGGCTATCTGAAATACACTGGGTCTAAAGCAGCAGCCATCTCTTCTGGACTGGCGCTGCATCCCCGGGCCCAAGTGCTCTGGGATGGGGGGACTGCAAACTGCATGAATCTAGGTCCTAGTCCATCTCAGTTCTGGTTCTAGTTGGTGAGTGAGAGAGAGTGTACAAAGTGAAAACCAGGCTTATATGACATACAGAAAACAGGGCAAATGACAAGAGTCACATAGGCGGGCGGGGGTTACAGCAAAGTCAATAGGATCCGAGAGCAAGACTGGAGTCATGTAGGCAAGTGACTACAACAGGTGTGAAGCAGGTGGAAGAGCAGTGAAGCCCTCCCTGCTGAGGCTATTTTGGTATTCCTATGCTAATTCTCTGGTTCTGCTGGAGGCAAGGATGAGGAAGTTCCAATCTAGCAGTTCCTGCTAATGCCCTTGAGTGAGGGAAGACCTTAGATTATGATTATTCTCTAGTATGTAAAACAGTTCTGACTATTGTGGAACTGCCTTAAGGAATGTGTTTGACCTCTGTTGCTAACTCTGAGGAAAAATCTGTCTGACAAGGCAGATTCCTTGAGAGAAATTCCAAGCTAAGGACAGCTTGGAATTAAACTAGGATAGGTTGGAAATGTTGTGCTGGTCAGGAAACAATGCCCAATCTTAGCCATTTAGGAATCATTTCTTGGGGTACCTTTATGCCTAAATAAGAGGGCATGTTGACAATTGGAAAGACTAATCTGGAACATGTCTGAGTTAGGAGATGCCAGTGACTATCTGAATACCCAGGAGGCACAAGCTCCCTTTTGGGGCTATAACACCTTTCATCCTTAATCAGGCTTTTACCCCTGATAATGCGGATGTGACTGGAGTAGATGAGTGGGCGTGGCAATGTGTCTGTAATCTTTTCATTGAAGAAATTGTAATAAGGAAAATACTTGGGGTTCTCTGGCTAGCAAATGTAGCAAGAACAATAGCTTCTAGGTTCTTTAAGACACCCTGTCCCAAAACAAGAGGTCCACAGTGATTGAAAAAGGCAGCTGCCATCAGTCCATCAGTCCTTGTCCTCCTCCAAGTGCATGTCCATACACGTGCCTCCAAACACATGTACATACATATATGAATATGTACAGTCATATATTCTAATTTATTTTTAAACATTTATTATTTTATTTGTGGTTTTTGTTTTATTTTATTGTATGTGCATGAATGTTTTTTGTGAATGCATGTCTATGTCTATATGCATGTCTATACCTTGTACTGTCAGAGGCTAGAATACAGTGTTAGAGCCCCTGGCGATAGATATACAGACAATTGTGAGTTACCATATTGATGTGGAATCCAATCATGAGTCCCCTGCAAGAGTTGTAATTGCTCTTAATTACTGAGCCATCTCTCCAGTCCCACAAGAGCATTTAAAACAAAAAGAAAAAAAAAAAAAAGCATATTCTCAGCCAGGAGTAGTAGTTTATGCCTATAATGTCAATTCTTAGGAGGTTAAAGCAAGAGGACTGTCATGCCTACGGGACAGCTTGTGTGATTTCTGGGTCAGCTTGAACTACAATGCTCCCATTGATGATGTCTAGAAACAAACAAACAAAACCAAGAAGCAGAACATCCAACTCATCCCCACATGGAGGAGAAGGAAGGAAATGCAAAAGTGTTTTTCATCCAGGACAAAAAGGTAGAGTATACCTTTCCTCTTCACTTCCCTGGGACCTGAATCTACTTGCTACTTCCATTCTAATTACTTCATTCTCTGCAGGAATGAAGCCAGCCTCCCTTAGGAAACAAGAAAACTAGAAATTGTTTAAAAGTTTCCTTATTAAAAAACCTGATCCAGCCAGAAACAGGGAATAGGCCATGTCTCAGTGGGTTGAGCTTATAGCTGGGGAGAAATATGGTTGTTAGGTAAGGAGTAAGCTAGCCATCAGAACTGAAGGAGTGTTCTATGCTATGAGACACTATGGTGACAGAGATCAAAAGGGAAAGTGACTTTTAATGGAGTTTTCTGTGAAATAAATATGTCTCTGCCAGGCTACTCATTTAATAAGTAATGGTTATTCTTTTTGTCTGTATTGAGGACTAGACTAGTCCATAATAATCACTTTTAGTATTGTTGAAACAGCACAACAGTAGAGCCATGACAAGGGGCTGATCTCTACATGGGTTACAGGAACATATCCAGATCGGGAAGCTACTGCTCTCAAGACATTACACATTTTTGATGTGCACACGTTGGTCCCTGAACCCAGGTAGAGGTGTGCCTGTGGCATAACAGGTAACACAAACAGAATTCCTGTAGAGAATGATAGAGAATCGTTTATTGGCTACTTCATGGGGAGACAAGAGGAGAAATCAAAGTCAAGAGGAAATAACAATTTATTACTTATGAAGTGGCTAATGTGATTAGCTTTTGGGTAGTGTGTGTGCAGAGGCAAGCAGCTGGAGACGGCTTTTTGATCTCTGGCTGCCTGTCTGAAGGATCACACATAGGGTGGGGGCAGCTCTCAGATCTCCAGCTCTGGGCACAGAGCCTAGCTCTTTGAAGTGATTCCCTTTCCACATTTCCTGCTAACAGACAGTGAAGAAGGAGGCCATGTCCCTGGAGGGAAAGAGGGGCCTTGAAGTTTCCTCAGTCATGGGAAGTTAACAAAGATGACCATGGGCAAAGTTGTAGGTGGTACAATCTGCATTTCAAATCGCTCTGGTGCTTCTTGGCTACATCCTTACTTGGGTGCATAGCAGGCTATTGCTAGGATCTTTCTGATTGCTGAGAGTTCTCTAATCAACCTAGCTTCAACTCTATGCTGTGGCATCCTCCTCTCCTGTCAAAACTGTCCTGAATGCATTCCACAAGGGGCTTGGTGTGAACTGAATTTCTACTGTGCTCCAAACAAGGTAGCAATATCTTGCCCCTTGGAGGGCCGCAGCTGTGCAGCAGACCTTACTTTAAGGCTGTATCTCTGTTCACCTGTTCGCAGACTTCTAATTACTCTGGCAAATCAATTAAAAGAGACAAGAGACTACTATGGTAAATATGATGCTGATGTGAAGGTTATAAAACAAGAATAACATAATTTTTGGTACATATAGTGTTTATTTCCCCCAGATCTTGGTTACCTTCCTGAATTTCTACTTTCCATGCGTATGTGCCTGTCATAAGCAAAAAAGGAGAAAAATGAAAATATATTAGCTTTGAACTGTTAAATAACAAACACTAGGGTGTGTGCAAAAGCACCCCCAGGAAGAATTTGCATCTTCCACTGAATCTGTTACAAGGCTCTTTACTGATAAGAACTTCCACAGTTGTGAAGATAGGGGGGACTTGTAAATCCTGGGCCATTTAAAACTCATATTAGGCTATGTTTACCTGTTCTCTGCTCATCTCTGTGTCTGACCTAACATCCTGTGATGAACGGATAAAATCTTTTAGAATACACTATCTTAATAAAACCCTAGTTTCCACCAACCAAAGGACAAAGACTGTCATCAGATAGCATCTGAGACACATAGCATAGATTTTCCTGCTAAGCTACAGCCCTTGTACCTAAAATTTCAACCAGTATATTTGAAATGTGCCTGTAAAAATGTCCTCAAACTATTACCATATGAAACATGGAATTTTAAGAACCACAAATCTGTGTTCCTGGGCCAGAGTCATTGATATTTGGCTTTAGAATAAACCACCCCTTATCCCTGTTGAAGGAAGATGTGTGCTCTTTGCATTGACAAGGATATGTAAGAATAATTTGTAAATATTGTATAATACAATATCTTCCAGACACAACAGTATTGATGGACATATGTGACTGTGTGGTAGCACGCACAAAATCTGCACAAGTTCAAGCCAGCTAATGAATTAATATTCATCAATTCCAGGCAGAAGGACACAGGGTCCCGCCCCTAAACAAGAAGCCATTTGCAAATGATACCTCCTGATAATGGAGGGTCACTGGGAATATCAACCACTCCAAGGGATGTCCCATGCCCAGGAGTAGTTAGACAACTCAAACACAACTCCATGTTTAGTTTTTGTTTGTATGTGGACTTTGTTTTATTCTGTCTCATTGGTTTTTATTTGTTTTTATTTTCATTGTGTCTGTGGTTATTGGAAAAAGAGGAAAAGGAGAGAACACATGAAAAGTTAAGTGGGGAGTAGGAAGAGCTAGGAGGAGCTGGGGGAGAGGAAAACACTTTATATAAAGAAGTTTTAAATGCTAAGAGAGAAAAAATCTGAAAATAGTATATAATACAAAGTTCTCCCCTTAGGATGACCTCTTTTTTATTCATTTTTTTTCTTTCAAATGGAAAGATACATTCTACCTACATTGTTGCTACCCTTGCTCTGTCATAGTATTGCAGAAAATTGTACTGTAGATGACAAGGACAGACACAAGTTCTAGTTTTAATGAACTTACAATTTAGTGAGTGTTTTTTCGGAGCATTTGATATAGTACCTATACACACACAAACATGTTAGTTAGTTAGCTAGCTAGTTAACTAGTTTTTTTTCATGACAAGATTCCTTTGTGTAACTAGAGACACACCTGCCTCTACCTCTCAAGTATATACCACCACCGCCTGGGGTACCTCCATATTTTTACATGGAACTTTTTCCTTCCATATTTTTAAGAAAAGTGTATATTAAACAGTAAGACTGACTTTCATTATCTCATTCTAAATTATTGTACATCTACATTCTTTCCATCCATTGCTAGAATTTCATATGGGTGTTTACTCGATTTTTCATCTACTTGTTAATTGCAAAATTTACTTTTAAATTTTTTGACTATGTGTGTGTGTGTAGGTGTGTGTGTGTCCATGGGATAATATTACGCATATAAGTGTAGGTACCTGGAGATGCCAGAAGAGGATATTGGATCCCCTGGAGCTGGAGTTACAAGTGGTTGAGAGCCATCCAGCCTGTGTGCTGGGAACCAAAATTGGGTCTGGCATAGCAGTGGTTGTTGTTAATCTCAAAGCCGTCTTTCCATCCCCTCCACTGTGAAATTTACCATCTATGTTTAATGATACATAGGTACTAGCTCTGTAAATGTGTCCTAGGCTTCCCTTTTGTTCTGGTCCGTCAACAGAGACATTTTCTAGAAGAGAACTAACCAAATTAATTTGATGTGGATCATGAAGGCAGTTATTAATTTAACAAAAATGTGAAGTTAGGGGTTCGAGAACTGTTTTAGTTAGACTAGGACATTATGTTGTCGGTTTTTCTGATATTAAGTTTATTTACTCTTTCCTTTCATAATTGTGTCTTGGCCAATCAGCACAGAGAATCATTTTATTATATAACCACACCCTAAAAAGTGATAGCCAACAAATAATACTGGTAGAGCACTTATTTTGCATTGGGACCTTCATCCTCATTACAACCTAGAAGGAGGTGAGGGGTAAAGAACATTCAACTACTTTGTGTCTCTTTTTGGAAACCTGCAATGCTGTTTTTAATCACCACTTTAGACAGGAAGACACAAACATGAAAAATAACTCGTACAACATTGGTATGAAAGAAGAAAGGGCTGAACAGCCAGGATGTCTGAGAACAGGTTCATACTCAGTGAATGTGAGTCAATTTGCCCCTGGATTTACCTTCTCATTTTGCTGTACATATCCCAGAAGTTGTTTTTCTTATCAGTATATTTGGACTTCTCATTTCAGTTTCATTTTTCCACATGAACGTTTTCATCTTTCCTTCTAATTTCTGAAAACTGTAGATATATCTGAATTGTATGGTGAGCATGCTTCCCACTGCTACTGTGGATAGCTTCCCTTCCAATATTGTGTGCTTTCTGATAGCTGGTGAGATTTTGAATGAGTAAGCAGAATGGTTTGGCTCTCGTTCAACTTTCTAGAAAAAAAAAAAAGGCAGCCTTACCATTCTAAACATAGCAGACAAGCCAAGAGAGACACTACATTCTCAACTCAATCAGCTTTGCAGAGTGAAGGTGTACTGCTTTGTCAGGGCTGTACATACACTGCGGGGTGTGTGCGTGTGAGGACTTCTAGGCTGTGGCTTCATATTCCACTACAGCAGATTTTACCTTCAAATATTACATTTAAAAATTGATTGGGTTCGATTTTGTTTATCTAAAACTTCTTTATATTCTTAGAGTATTCTCTGACACAGATAGCCTAATTGGAAAACAAAAACAAAAAAAAAACAAAATAAATACTTTGGTATCTTAATATTCATATAGCCTCTTCATCACTTTTAAAAATATCAGGTCTTTTAATGAAGTAATGCACAAAAAACATTTTAAGAAATTATGACAATGTACAGATTGTATTTTAGTCTGCTTTTCAAAACATTCAGCCTTATGAGATGTTACTCATGTGTATTATACATGCATCACAAAATATGACATATCTTGAGTAAGAATGAATAAAATTTACAGAATAAATTACTGTCTCTAGCTTATAATCATCTAAACATGCCAGCTTTGTCTTAGCCCAACTTAAAGGGTGCTGGTTACATAGGGGAATACTGAAATTGGTTATTCTTTAAGAGACTTCAAGCAGAGCTAAAGAGCAGGTGAATGCTTTTAAAACCCTCATTTACATCTCAGCTGAAAAATGTTATGTGTTTTCTAAAAATCAAGCCATACTCTGGGCATCATCCGGAAGGACCAGAGCTTCACCGTCATCTTCTGAGAAGACTCGGGGCATCATCCGGAGGACCAGAGCTTCACCGTCATCTTCTGAGAAGTCTCAGCACTTTTCCTGAAGCAAAATATCAAAAGTCTCGCTGACACCCACTGGGAAATTCATAAATTTCTAGGTGCTTTCTGAGAGGAAAGAACACTAGAGAGATGCTGTGTTTCACGTGTATGTTCCATGGTGATTAGGAACAGGATGGCACAGGAAACTGGTTGCAGTTTACATCCTGACCAAGAATTTTGACCAGATGATTCTAGAAGGGAACTATGATGGCTCATTTTCATTGTCTACTTGCCTAGACCTGTAATCACCTACGAGTGCTTTAGCCAAGGAAAAAGATTCACCCTGAATGTAGGAGGCAACACAGCTTGACCTCCTGGACTAAGCAGAGAAGGGGAAAGGGGGAAGCCCGCTAAGCACCAACATTTTCTCTCTTGCTTCCTAACCTGGGATGCAATGCTCCCTCTATCATACCTCCGTGTCATAATGGAGTCTGTCTTTTCAAAGAGTGAACCACAATACACCTTCACTTTCTTACTGTATCTTTTATCAGACAGTTGATCACTACAATTAGAAAAATAACTAAGAATGGTACAAAGATCCCACAAAAGGTGTGGAAATGGCTACCCAGAAAAAAAAAATGTACAGATACGTAACAGAATGTGTACATGAATTTTCTCTTGGGGTCATCGTGATGGCATAATGAAGCACAGGTCCACTCCTAAACATCTCGCCTGTGCCCTTTTTCACTCTCGCGGACAGGATCTGAGGTGCAAATGGCCAGAATGGAAGAAAGCAGGAACTCGTGCTTTCCTGGTTTTACGTGTCATAAAGCCTTAGTGGAAGAAAGTAGAATTTATCATCACTACAAATTAAAACTTGGTTTACAACACAAGAGAAGGGATTATCATTGGTCAACCAAAATTCTCTTGTGACTTTAAGTCAACACAGACCCTCCAATGCCAGCATGAGCCAAGGTCTCATGGAAACCTCTGAAGTTTTACTCATTGGAATAAAGCTGATAAATTTTTAAATGAGAGAACACACACACACGTGTGTGTGTGTGTGTGTGTGTGTGTGTGTGTGTGTGTGTCTTTAACTACTATAGTTCTTTAACTACTATAGTTCTTTAACTAAAATATTAAAAATATTTTCTGAATCAACGGACCTATTGATTTTGAAAGTTTGTCTCCCTGTGCATGACTGAATTATCTTTAAAATTCCTAATGCCAGTTTATGTGTCTATCAGAAATATGAGGGAACTCATAATTTTCCAGATGCACATTAATATTGCCTAAGATTCTGTTCTTGTGCCTTAAATCTTTAGAATACCTGAATACCTCTTCATTTTGTTTATTGCCATTAAGGCAATAAGTTTGGCTGGGTAATACTGGCACTTGGAGCCCAGAAACATATGGACCTTGATGAGTTTAAGACCAGCCTGGTCTACATAGTGAAATCTAGACCATCCAGGGATACACAGAGACCCTGTCTAAAACCAACCTCACCTACCCAAAAAATATTATGATTATCAGACACTACACTTTTTTTTCCTATGGGATATTTTTAGAGTGGTATGGGGTGTTTGCTTTCTTGTTTGTTTCATGTTGTTTGTATCAACATGACCTAAGCTGGCCTGGACTTTGAATTAATAGTAATCCTCCTGCATTAGCCTCATGAGTGCTACCATAGCAGGCATATATCATCATCTCCAGCTTTTTAAGTTGTTTTTTCAGTGATACAGTTGTTAGACACTAAGCATAGAACTTATGACTGCAGTCCAGCAGCACTGAGAAAGATAGATCTTGGGTTCTTCTTCTTCTTCTTCTTCTTCTTCTTCTTCTTCTTTCTCTCTCTCTCTCTCTCTCTCTCTCTCTCTCTCTCTCTCTCTCTCTGTGTGCATATATTGCAAATTTGGAGGAAACAAGTCTTTGCTAAATTATCCAGGCTAGACTTAAAATTATTCAGCAACTCATACAAGATTTAAAATGGTTATCCTGCCTCAACTTCCTGAGTATCTAAGATGGTGGATATAGACCATAAGGTACAGATTTAATTTTTTTTCTCTCACTCTCTTTGTAGATTTCTTTGGTGTATATATGTAAGTCCCTAGAGTAGGCTTGTATTTGCCCCCACATGCCTGCATAAGGCCATGAATTACATGTGTGCTAGCTGCCATGTAGTCGATGGGAGCCAAATCAGGATTCTGTGCAAGAATGTCAAGTGCTTTCAGTCATTGACCTATCTCTCCAGTCCTAGTCTTCCACTATTTCTTGAAGCCTCAATGCAGATACTAATCAATCAACATGCAGTGCATATTATATGCCACAATTTTTCCCCATCTCTTAAGATTCACACTCTGAATATCCACTTAGAAGAAAAAGAAGGATGTATTATGTGAGATTCAGGAAACAACAAGGAGTTTAGGTGGTTCACAGTAGACAGGTAATTCTGTACATCCTAACTGCATGCAAGAATACTGGGGTCTAAGTGGATGGCTAGAGACCTGAAGGTTAAGCTTGCAGAAACTTTAAGCCACATTTCTTTCAGAGCCTGTCTTCCTGATGTAAATATAGAAGTTTATAGGAAGAACAAAATATAGTCCCTTTTTTTCTGGAAATTCCTCTTTTATTTCATTCTCAACAAACACCTCCTTTCTCCATCTTGTGTTGTTGATGAGGACATTTCACATTTAACTAGAATTTGTTCTCCTTCATGGAGAATCTCTTGGAAAATTACTCAACTATTCTAGGAACCCAAGGTTAAGGTGCCCCAACCAACTTAGTTTAGTTTCTGTTAAAGTGCATACTGTGCAAAGCTCCTCCTGCAGCAGTGGAGAAAGACATCAAGATGTTTTGTTTTGTTTTCCTTTTGCCTTTAAAAGCTTCTTACTCTTTCTCTAAACACTCTGGCCTGGACTTGGGTCCCAGATATGTAAGTGTAGTCCCAGTCAACAGGAATAAACACTTATGATTGGCTATAAGTGGTCATCCATGTTGGTCTCTCCTTAACAATGCTGTGGCTACTTCAGTCGGTTTACCATTGCTGTGATAATAGACAACTTGAAGAGGAAAAAGGTGTTTTGGGTTTTGGTTTGGTTTGGTTTGGTTTGGTTTGGTTGTTCAGAACTGATGAAATTCCAGTTCAATATCAGCTGGTTCCATAGCTTTGTGCTGAGGACAAGTTGAACTTTGGGCAAGTTGAAATGTATGGAGGGGGAGTCTTTCCTTGGGGCAGTCACAAATCAAAGGTGTGGCTATAAAAAACAGAGAAGGGAGGATAAATAAAGAAAAGGAAGGAGAGATTCATGGAAAAGATATCTTACTCCCCTAGTTGTCCAACTCCTTCAAGTAGGCTCCACTGCACCTGCCCCAACAGAAATCAAGATGCTAAAGAGATACTTGCATCTCTCAGCCTACCAGATTATTGAAATATTGGACTGCAGCTGGGTGTGGTGGCATAGACCTTTAATATCAATACTCAGAAGGAAGAGATGAGCAGATCTCTGTGAGTTTCAGAATAACCTGGTCTACATAGTGAATTCAGGGACTGCCAGGG
>JADRCC010576836.1:3677-19726 GCA_019843855.1 Hylomyscus alleni
AATGCTGGTTCTCTAAACGTGTGGAGAACTACTTCCCTACAGGAATGATTCCCAACTGACAGGCTGGGGGCGTGGCCACCTGTGTCTCATTTGGCTTGACCAATTAGAAACAGTTCCAGCTAACTGGCAGTTTATGACGTCATTCAGGTCTATAAAAAGCAGCTGACTCCGAGGAGTGAGGGGGACATTCTTGCCTCGAGGCATTCCAGCCTTAGGGCTTTCTTGCCTTAAGGCATTCCTGCCTTAGAAGCTTTTTTGCTTTGACACATTTTTGCCTGAAGGCAGTTTTGCCTTGGGGTTTTTGCTTAGAGACTTGGAATGGGTTTGTCCTCAGACTTGGAACTTTTGGCAATTAGCATTCATTCTAGGTAAGCTGTTTTCTCCCTCCTATTATTCTCTCGCAACATTGTTTGTTTTTTCCCCTCACCTAATGTAACTTTCCCTTAAAATAAATAAAGGCCTGATTAAGCCACCTAGGAAGGAATTGGGTCTTATGCCTTTTAATCCTGCTGGCTAGGATCCCCCAAGAGGCATAAAGACAAACTTGTATCAATGTATAAAATTATGTACAAATGTACCAAAATATAACCTAAGTTCTGCATCAAAATATAAAGATCTCTACAAATGTAGTATTGTGGCTATACAATAATTTTTAGTTCTAGAGTACATTCAATAATCTAACCCTATGTGTCAAATTTTGTTCTTTTCAATCTCCTTTTCTTTTCCTAAGAAAGAAGGATAAATGTGGAAGCCAACATTTATAGAACCCTCATTCTAGTGTGACACTCATTATCAGGTTAGCTCTCATGGGTTGCTGTTAGTTTTCCTGTGGGAGCCCGACATTCCAAGGAGGCAACCTAGCTGCTCAGAGTAACTTGAAATTCTACACCGTGTTAGCTCTTATGAGCATAGTTTTCCTTTTACTGTTGGATAAAAGCAAAACAGCTCTTCCTCCCCCCCAACTCTGCACATTGACCCGCAGAATGCTTCCTTCCTATGGTAAAAATGGGTTTTGGCAACAGAAAAGAATAATTTTTCTATTTGAAATGATAAACATACCATATGTGGATAACTATGCCCAAATGTCCATTTATATTTATACAAATTTAAGATTGATTTGCATTTTATTTTTTTAATTGATAAGGACGTCCTAATTATTATTAATCAAAACCAATATAATACTCTTAATGAAAAACTGTCCCATACTGTTGTTTTTAAGTGGCTCTCTCAGCAGAGGGTCATGCCCTGACATTATTGTGCAGACCAGCCAGGTCCAGAATTCAGAGATTTGCCTGTTTTTGTCTCCAATGTCTGCTATATTTTATTTTAGACACTTTGTTCCACCCATGTAACTGGCTGACATCACTACCCAGGTAGATCTGTGCTTTAGCAGCAGCACCAAGTAGCACCTGGGAAGGACACAGGGTAGTTGATGTTTAACCCTGATCTGCTGCTTGGAATACCACTCTATGGAAAATTTGTACATGAATTTTGAAGGAGACTTAACTGAATCTGTAGATTGCTTTTTGATATGTAGCTCATTTCACAGTATTAATGCCACCAACTCTTCATGCAAGTTATTTCTATTTCCTGGTGTCTTCCACAATTTCTTTTTCCAGTGTCTTAAAGTGTTTATTTTACAAGTTTTTCACAATCTTACATTAATTCCAAGACATTTGTGAAGCAACTGTGAATGAAAATGATTTTCTGATTTCCTTCCAGGATATTTTGGTCATTTTTATTAGGAAGGTACTGATATTTCCACACTAATTTTGTATCCTGCAATTTTACTAAATTCATTTATCAATGAAAGGAGTTTTCCAATGGAGTCTTTAGAGTCATTTATATATAGAACCATGCACCCAATGATAAGTGTGGGAAGCCGCCCGTCTGCGCCGCAGCGATGGCGCCCTGCGGAACCGCGGGGCTGGGCGGCCGCGGTCCCGCGGGGCAAGATGGCGGCCGCGCCGCTTCGCGCTCTCTCCACTGCGCATGCGCAAGATGGCGTTCCCACTGCGCATGCGTTTGGCTCTGACCAATCACTGTGCATGCGATTGGCTCTGACCAATCATTGCACCTATGTAAATGAGGTGCCTTTTGCAAACCAATCACACGCCGCCTAGAGCCCTATATAAGCAGCCGTCTTTTGGGGCTCTGGGTCTTCGCGAGCAAGAAACCTAGAAGAGCTGTAACACATTAAAGCTACGCTGGAAGAATTCCTCGAGTGACGCGTCGTCATTGCCCGCTGCAGATAAGTATGTGTTGGATTACATCTTGCTTCTTTTACTTATTGCTATAGCTCTGACTTTCAGACCTTGAAAAATTTCATAGGCTCATAAAGACATAATTTCAGTTTTTAAATTCTACTAAATTCAAAAATCTAAAATAAAATGTGTGTTTCTAGATGTATGTGATATATATATATATATATATATATATATATACACACACACACACACACACACATCCATCCCATGGCATAAACAAACTCAAGAACAGAAAAACATAATCTTTCATTTTCATTAGATGCAGAAACAATCTTTTAAAAATCCAGCATTTCTATATGGTAAATACCTTATAGAATCTGATTACATAGAGCATGTGTCTGTATAATTAAAACAATATAAAACAAGACCACATGAAATATCATACAAAATGGAAATACATAGATACATAAAATCAACAGTGGTACATGTTGATGTACCACTCTCTCCAAATGACATGCTCTGAGCATGATTTTCTTTCTAGCTAAGCTGTCCCTGATCATACTTTCATTTCCCATTACTGCTCCGATGTCAGCTACCACTTGACATGGTGAATTAGAGAATCTGTTTAAAGGTCTTTTACTTTCTTTTTAAAAATTATGTTATTTGTTTACATTCCAGTCATTGCACCACTCTCTGATCCCCGTCCCACAGTCTCTCACTCCATTCCTTCTCCCCCTTGCATCCAAGAGGGTGCCTCCACTCCAGGCCTTCCGCTTTACTGGGGCCCGAAGGCCCTTGAGAATTAAGCCATTCTCCCTGAGGCCAGACCAAGCAGAGGCCTGCTGTATATGTGCCAGGGTATGATCCTGGTTGGTGGTTCATTCTCCCGGGTGCTGGCCTTTTATGGGGTTGCCCTCCCCTACAGCTTTTTCAACACTTCCCATAATTCAACCATAGGGGTCCCTGACTTCAGTCAAATGGTTAAGTGTAAGGATCTGTATATGTATTAGTCAGCTGCTGGTGGAGCCTCTCAGAGGACTGATATGCCAGGCTCCTCTCTATAAGCGTATCATAGCATCAGTAATAATGTCAAGACTTTGGTGTCCCCTCAGTGAGATGGATCCCAAGTTCAGCTGGTCATTGGACAGCCTTTTTTTTTAAATCTCTTCCCCATTTTTGTCCCTGTAGTTGACAGAAACAATTGTGAGTCAAAATTTTTGACTGTTACTTAGCAATGCCATCCCATCACTTGAGGCCCAGTCTATCTACCGGAAGTGGACACTTCAAGTTCCCTCTCCCCATTGTTGGGCATTTGGGCTAAGTTCACCTCCACTGTGTCCTGAGAGCCTCTAACAACCCAGGTCTCTGGTATTTTACCTTACACACACACCCAAGGCTGCATATTTCCATTGATTCTCCTGGCTTCTCTCCTGTCTCCTCTTCCCTGCTCCTGTCTCCTCCTCCCCGCTTGTACTTGATCATGTTCCCATTTCCCCTTCCCTGTCCCCTCTCCCACCCAGATGTAGCACGAAGTTTAAGAAAAAAAAAATCAATCCACGCTTAAGCAATGGGCACCAGCAATGGCAGTCTCTTTTTCTTTTTTTCTTTTTTTTTTTTTTGGTTTTTCGAGACAGGGTTTCTCTGTCTCCAGGATAGCCCTGGCTGTCCTGGAGCTCACTTTGTAACCAGGCTGGCCTCGAACTCAGAAATCCGCCTGCCTCCCGAGTGCTGGGATTAAAGGCGTGCGCCACCACCGCCCGGCATAGCAATGGCAGTCTCAAAGACATCCATGGTTCCCTTAACCAACGGCTACTAAGCCACTCCAATCTTCCCAGGTCATCAAACCCTGTGGCTAGCCTGCAGAAAGCCAATTACCACTAGCTAAGATCCTCTTGGCCCCATATGACAACACCAGAGACTTGAAATAACCAGCCAGATTTTTAAATCTAAATCTCCAACGCCAAAATGCCCCCACAAAGAACACACAACTCAATTGATACAAATACAAGGTGCACACCTAGATTGGACAAATGTAACCTATATTGCTTATTGTCCATTTATGAAATCCCTAGCGACTGTGGCTTCTCCAGGCCACGTGAGTCAGCTCCATCTTCTCTTTCTGGTTCCACTTTGTCTCCTTCTCTGTCCTGTCTCATCTCTACTGACCTCTTCTTCTTCTTTCCCCTCTCTAAAACTTGTGTTCCTAGAAGTTTAGGTATGATGTGTCTATATTTTCATTGAATCCTATATCGTCTCTGATTTCTTACTTTATTTTTTAACTGACCAAGTTATCACTGAGCAAGGCTTGTTCAGTTTATATGAATATGTGGGCTTTCTGTCATTTTATTTTTATTAAAGTCTAGCCTTACTCAATGGTGATCTGATAGAATACATGGGATTATTTCAATCTTCTTGTATCTGTTGAGGCTTGCTTTATGTCCTATTACATGGACAGTTCTGGAGAAAGTTTCATGAAGTGCTTAGAAGATAATTGTTTTGTCTTAGAAGGAAATGTTCTGTAGATATCTGTTAAATCCATTTGGTTCATAATATCTACTAGTTTCACTGTATCTCTGCTTAGTTTCTGTTTCAGTGACCTGTCAATTAGTGAGAGTGGGATGTTGAATTCTCCCACTATTATTGTATGAGGTTCCATGTGTGTTTTGAGCTATAGTAACATTCCTTTTATGAAGGTGGGTGCCCTTGTATTTGGGGGCATACATGTTGAGAATTGAGACTATCTTCTGGTGGATTTTTCATTTGATGAATATCAAGGGTTCTTCCCCATCTCATTTGATAAATTTTGATTGAAAGTACATTTTAAATTGATATTAGAGTAGCACCTCCAGCTGGTTTCTTGAGACCATTTTCTTTTTTTATTGGATATTTTCTTTATTTACATTTCAAATGTTATTCCCTTTCCTTGTTTCCCCCATACAGAAAACACTTTATGCCAGCCCTCCTCCCACTGCTTCTTTGAAGGTATTCCTCAACCCACCCATCCACTCCTGCCCCTACCTTTGCTCTTTCTTCTTATTGAGCTTCATGTGGTCTGTGAATTGTGTCATGGTTAACTGGAGCTTTTTGGCTAGTATCCACTTATTAGTGAGTGCATACTATGTTTTTTCTTTTGCAATTGGGTTACCTCACTCAGGATGATATTTTCTAGTTCTAACATTTGCCTAAGAATTTCATAAATTCATTGTTTTTAATATATGAGTAGTAATCAATTATGTAAATTACCACATTTTTGGTATCCATTCCGCTCTTGAATGTCATTTGGGTTCTGTCCAGCTCCTGGATATTGCATATAAGGCTGCTATGAAAATAGTGGAGCATGAATCCTTATTCCATGTTGGAGCATCTTCTGTGTATATGTCCAGGAGTGGTATAGCTGGGTCCTCAGGTAATACTATGTCCAATATTCTGAGGAATCACCAAACTGATTTCTAGAGGGGTTTTACCAGGTTGAATTATATATCAGGCTGTTGTCAGCAAGCACTTGTGGACATCCACAATAGTGTCTGAATTTGGTGACTATATATGGGATGGATCCCCAGGTGGAGTAGTCTCTGAATTGTCATTCCTTCAGTCTCTGCTCGACACTTTGCCTCTGTAACTCCTTCCAAGGCTATTTTGTTCCCCCTTCTAAGAGGATTGAAGTATCCAGTCTATGGTCTTCCATCTTCTTGAGTTTCATTTGGTTTGTGGATTATATCTTGGGTATTCCAAGCTCTGGGCTAATATCCTCTTATCAGTAAGTACATACTATGTGTGTTCTTTTGTGATTGGATTACCTCACTCAGGACAATATCAGATGCTGATGAGGTTGGGGAGAAAGAGGAACACTCCTGCATTGTTGGTGGGATTGTAAGCTGGTACAACCACTCTGGAAATCAGTTTAGTCGTTCCTCTGAAAATTGGACATAGTACTACCAGAGGACCCAGCTATACCACTCCTGGGCATATACCCAGAAGATGCTCCAACATGTAATAAGGACACATCCTCCACTATGTTCATAGCAGCCTTATTTATAATACCCAGAAGATGGAAACCCAAGTGTCCCTCAATAGAAGAATAGATACAGAAAATGTGCTACATTTACACAAATGGAGTACTACTCAGCTATTAAAAACAATGAATTTATGAAATTCTTAGGCAAATGGATGGATCTGGAGGGTCTTCACTTCTATTCCATTGATCTTCCTGCCTGTCTCCATACCAATACCATGCAGTTTTTATTACTAGTGCTCTCTAACATAGCTTGAGGTCCTGGATATTAATTCCACCAGTTCTTTTATTGTTGAAAATAGTTTTCACTATCCTGTGTTTTTTGTTATTCCAAATGAATTTGCAAATTGCTTTTTCTAACTCTATGAAGAATTGAGTTGGAATTTTGATGGGGATTACATTGAATATGTAGATTGTGTTTGATCATATGGTCATTCTTACTATTAGTCCTGCCAATCCATGAGCATGGGAGATCTTTCCATCTTCTGAGATCTTCTTCATTTCTATCTTCAGAGACTTGAAGTTCTTGTCATATAGATCTTTCACTTGCTTGGTTAGAGTCGTACCCAGGTATGTAATGTTATTTGTGGCTATTGTGAAGGTGTCAGTTCTCTAATTTCTTTCTCAGCCTGTTTATCCTTTGAGTAGAGGAAGGCTACTGATTTGTTTGAGTTAATTTTATATCCAGCCACTTTGCTGAAGTTGTTTATCTGCTTTAGGATTTATCTGCTTATCATTTTGATAACTTTTGGTTGAAAGTAGATTTTATTTGATATTAGAATAGCTACTCCAGCTTTTTTGTTGGGACCATTTGCTTGGAAATTTGTATTCCAACCTTCTACTCTGAGGTAGTGTCTGTCTTAGTCACTGAGGTACATTTCTTGTATGCAGCAAAATGCTGGGTTCTGTTAATGTACACAGTCTGTTAGTGTATGTCTTTTTATCAGGGAATTGAATCTATTAATGTTAAGAAATAATATTAAGTAAAAGTGGTTGCTACTCTCTGCTATTTTTGCTGTTAGAGATGGCATTACTTTTTCTGGTCTATCTTCTTTTGGATTTGTTGAAAGATTACTTTCTTGGTTTTTCTAGGGTGTAGTTTCCCTCCTTGTGTTGGTGTTTTCCATCTATTATTCTTTGCAGGGCTGGGTTTGTGGAAAGATATTGTGTAAATTTGGTTTTTTCATAGAATACCTTGTTTTCTCTGTCTATGGTAATTGAGAATTTTGCTGGGTATAGTATTCTGATCTGGCATTTGTGTTTCTGTATGACATCTGTTCAGGTTCTTCTGGTTTTCATAGTCTCTGGTAAGAAGTCTGGTGTAATTCTGATAGGTCTGCCTTTATATGTTACTTGACATTTTCCATTACTGCTTTTAATATTCTTTCTTTATTTAAGGTATTTGGTGTTTTGATTATTATGTGATGTGAACAATTTCTTTTCTGGTCCAGTCTATTTTGAGTTCTGTAGGTTCATGTCTGTTCATGGGCATCTCTTTCTTTAGGTTGGGGAAATTTTCTTCTATAATTTTGTTGAAGATATTTACTGGCTATTTCTGTTGAAGTCTTCACTCTTTTCTATACCTATTATCCTTAGGTTTGGTCTCTTCTATACCTATTATCCTTCTCATTGTATCTTAGGTTTCCTGGATGTTTTTGTTAAGATATTTTCACATTTTGCATTTTCTTTGACTGTCGTGTCTGTTTTCTAAGGTATCTTCTGCCCCTGAGATTCTCTCTTCTACCTCTTGTATTCTGTTAGTGATGTTTGCATCTATGACTCCTGATCTCTTAGATTTTCTAACTCCAGGGTTGTTTTCCTTTGTGATTTCTTTATTGTTTTTATTTCCATTTATAGGTCTTGGATGGTTTTCTTCATTTCCTTTGCCTGTTTGAGTGTGTTTTCCTGTAATTGTTTAAGGGATTTTTGTGTTTTCTCTTTAAGGGCTTCTACCTGTTTACCTGTGTTCTCTTATATTTATTTAATGGAGTTATTTGTGTCCTTCTTAAAGTCCTCCATCATTGTCATGAGAAGTGACTTTAGATTCAAATCATGCTTTTCCAGTATGATGGTGTATTCAGAACATGCCATGGTGGGAGAACTGGGTTCTGATGATGTCAAGTAACCCTGGTTGCTGATGCTCATGTTCTTAATCTTGCCTTCTGTCATCTGGTTATCTTTAGTGCTCCCTGCCCTAGCTATTTCTGACTGGAGCCTGTCCTTCCTGTAATCCTGGTTGATTCAGAACTCCTCAGAGCCCAGGGGTCTCTGTGATTCCTGGACCCTGTGATCCTGAGATTCTGGGTGTATCAGAATTCCTGGGAATCAAGCTGCCTCTGAGACCCTGAGATATTGGTATGCCTAAGCTCCTGGTATCTGGGGATCCTGGGATCCTTGTATCCTAAGATTCTGGTCATGCTAGAGTGCCTGGCAGTGGAGTCTCCTCTGGCTGTGGGACTGATGAGATCATTTTCTTATAAACCTTTTTTTCCAGCCCTTTACACTGAGGTAGGGTCTTCTTTGCCAGTGAGGTGTGTTTCTTGTATGCAGCCCAGTGCTGCATCTTGTTTACGCATCCTGTCTTTTGTCCTGTGTCTTTTTATTGGGGAGTTGAGTCCATTGATGTAGAGAGAATTTCAAGATCAATGATTAATAGTTATGTCCTGTTATTTTTGTTGCTGGATGTGGTATTATGTGTGTATTATTCTCTTCTTTTGGATTTGTTGTGAAATGTTCAGTTTCTTGTGTTTTCTTGGATGAAGATGCCCTCCTTGTGTTGGAGATTTTCTTCCATTATCCTCTATAGGGCTAGATTAGGAGAAAGATATTGTTTAAATTTGGTTTTGTCATGGAATATCTTGGTTTTTCCATCTATAATGATTGAGAGTTCTGCTAGATATAGTAAGCTGGGCTGGCATTTATGTCCTCTTGAGGTCTGGATGACTTCATTCCATGATCTTCTGGCCTTTTGAGTTTCAGTTGAAAAGTCTGGCATAATTCTGATAGGTCTGCCTTTAAATGTTACTTGGTCTTTTGTTTTACAGTTTTTAATATTTTTTTGTTTGTTCTGTGCATTTAGTGTTTTGATTATTATTCAATGGTAGGATTTTCATTTCTGGTCTAGCCTATTCGGTGTTCTGTATACTTCTTGTATATTTATAGCCATCTCTTTGTTCAGGTTAGAGAAGTTTTCTTGATTTTGTTGAAGATGTTTTCTATCCCTTTGATCTGATTTTTCACCCTCTTCTATTCCTTCTATTCCTATTATTTTTAGGTTTGATCTTTTCATTGTGTTCTGAATTTACTGGATGGTTTGGGATAAGCACTTTTTATACTGTATTATATTTGATTGATATGTCAATATTTTCTATGGTATCATCTATGCCTGAAATTCTCTCTTCTTTCTCTTATTTTCTAGTGTTGATGTTTGTATCTGTACCTCCTGATCTCTTTCCTAATTTGCCCATGTCCAGGGTTGCCCCCCTTTTTGTCTTCTTTAGTGTTTCTATTTCCATATTTAGTTTTTGGACCATTTTGTTCAATTCCTTCACCTGCTTGAATGTATTTTCCTGTATTTCTTTAAAGGATTTATTTGATTCTTTTTTTAGGCTTCTGTTTGGCTGTGTTTTCCTGTATTTCTTTAAGGGAGTTATTTATATCCTTCTTAATGGACTGTATTATCTTCATGAGAAGATATTTTGGGTCATTATCTTGGTTTTAAGGCATGTTAGGGTATCCAGGCTTGCTGTGGTGGGAGAACTGGGTTGTGATGGTGCCAAATTACATTGATTTATGATGTTTAAGATCTTGTACTTACCCCTAGCCATCTGGTTATCTCGACTGTTAACTGGCCTGGATGTCTCTGACTAGAGCTAACCTCCTTGGAGGCAGGCAGAGCTCTGTTACCTGGATTGGAGCAGGTCTATTTTCTTGGAACCAGGCAGTGTTGTCTCTGGTTAGAGTGGGCCTAATGCATCTCTGATTACTGAGAACATCCTGGGAACCATGCAGGCTGTGTCTCTGGTTACTACAGACTTCCTGGGAGGCATATAGGCTGTGTCCTTGGTTACTGTGGACCTCTTGGGAGGCTCAAAAGCTGTAGCATGTGGGCAGTTATCAGGCTTTTGACTTGACCTGGGTGGGGAAGTGGACCAGAAGGAAAGTGGAGCTGTGTCTTTGTTTATCACTGACTTCCTGGGAGGCATGCAGGTTGTAGAAGGTGGGGGTAGGAAGCAGACCAAAAGGAAGGTTGAACTCTGGGACAAATGGGGGAGTGGGTAGGTCCAGCATCAGCAGTGTTCCCTGATTTTTACCAGCTGACATTGATATTTGGGTGATCCTCTCACCTGTGTCTTTGGTTACTGTGGACCTCCTGGGAGACACACAGGCTATAAGGTGTGGGCAGATATCAAGCCACTGATCTGGCCTACATCTCACGCCTTAAGTTTACCTTTGCAAAGCATCTGATTGTCAATATGCTCAATATCCCAGTTCTTCCTTACTCTATTTTCTTTGCAGCTTTACAATGTGTAGCACATTGGCACCTTGCTTATATTATGCTTAGTGTCCTATATTATGGTCCATGATTCTCTTGTAAGTACAATATATAATATTTACATTTATCCTAGTGTCTGTTTACTTTTTATTCTCATAGAAAACTGCCTTACACATGATTGATAATATTTTTTCTCAAATTATAGAGAGAGGGGACTTCAGTTATGCCATCTTCCCAACTTGATCCATTATACTGGACATGTCTAATCTTGTTTTAGCTCTCTCTGATCTGGAGATTGTGGCCCAATCAATCACATTTATTGTGGCTGGCTATGAGACCACAAGCAATACTCTTTCCTTTATTATGCATATACTGGCCACTCACCCTGATGTCCAGAAGAAACTCCAGCATGAAATTGATGCAAATCTGCCCAATAAGGTAAGTAGATATTATCTGAAGAAATAAAGAGATCAAACCTCAACAAAAAACATTTCTTCTACACATATAGTGAAAATGATAGTAAGTAGAGTAAATGTTAGTTCTTACAGCAACCAATAGTCAGTGAAAATCTAAGTGCAGAAGAAAAAAGAGATTCAAGACAATAGTGTTCATAGAGAAAATTAATCATTGTACTTTTAATGATCCTCTAATATCTATTAGCTCTTGCCAAAATGACACACTCCAAAAGCATAGATCAAATCTCTAGACGTTAACTATAATCATTTAATAGTCAATCACCTTTTAAAAAAAACCATTTTTACTTAATGGATATAACTGTTTTGCCTGAAAGTATATTTATCATCATGTGCATGCCTAGAGTGTGGGGTGACTAGAATGGTAAAACAAATGCCCTAAAACTAGATTTCCTGTAATTGTGATCCACCATTTTGGTTCTGGGAAACCACTATTTGTCTTTTGCAAAATAAAACAGTGCTCTTCATCATTGAGGCATCCCTACAGACTCTTAGGGACTTGATAGCTGCATTAACACTTGGAAAGTTTGGCATGAATATTGACAATGGAATCTTGTCTTTTTAAACCATTTTATTGTATTTTTGAAAAACAGATAGCCACGGAAGATGCTACTGAGGCAAAGGAAGTAAAGCCCTTGCTCAGAGATCAAGGAGCAACAAATATCTGAAGGCATACAATAATCTACCACAAGCTTCTCTTCTTTTCTTTTTTAGATTGAAAGTAAATTCTTCTCTCATGTAATATATTCTGAACACAGTTTCTCATCCATACACTCCACACAACACCCCCCACTTCCTCTCCCTCATCCTCCCTTCCTCTCTCCCTCCCTCTCTTTCCATCTCTCTCTTTCTGTCTCGCTGTCTCTCTCTGTCTCTCTGTCTCTGTCTCTCTATATGTCTCTGTCTCTCTCTGTCTCTGTCTCTCTCTCTGTCTCTGTCTCTCTCTCTCTTTCTCTTTCTCTCTCTCTGTTTCCTTTCAGGAAAGAGCAAGTCTCCAAGAGATAAATAACCAAACATGACAGAACAGGACACAATTGTACAATGCAAAAGCCAGCCAGCTTCTAACATAAACTTTTCGCCTCTCTATTATGGAAGCTCCTATGTCCAAAGGAGTAATAACAAGGTACCTTATAACCCGTACTTACATCTCTACCAAAAACTGACTGCAATGGAGTGTGAGGTACCTGTACTCTGTGACTTTCTAGTTGTCAGTGAGAAACCCACAAAGCATCATTAGGTCTCATACCCGCCTTCTGTTCTTGCTTCATTCTGTCTTGTGGCAAATCCCATGACCAATACAAACTATATGGAGGAAACTCATTGCAGCTTACATTTTGATGACAATCTATAGTTGAGGAAAGTAAAACCAGTACTCAACATACGAACTTGTAGGCAGGAGTGCTGTCACTCCACATAGCATTTCTTCTGACCAAGGCACTCACTCACAGTCAAGTGAGCACAGCAGGGAACATGGAGGATTCTGATTGCTCTCTGGCCCAATCACTGAACTATCATTATATAGCTGTTTTCATATACCCCAATATAATCTGCTCATTAAATAATGCTACCTGCAGTTGTCTGGACACAGCCCTATCAATCAAGACAATCAGGAAAACAACTCTCCGAGATATATCCACAAACATATCTAATCTACTAATCATTAATCTCTCAGTTTAGGCATCCTTTTCAGCTAACTTGAGGCTGTGAGAGCTTGAAAAGTTAAAGATTTATTAGAACACTATATGAAGCAAGAAGGGGGAAAGTTTGTTTTGACAACTCTGCATGAAGTTGAATGGACCTTTCAGTAGAACAGAAATGCTCAACTATTTTCCACTTTTACCTAATTTTACCATAATGAGTTTCAAAAAGAAAAGATCCAACTGAAGTTAATTCACTTGCAGTGCCATGTTATTCCTCTTTAATATGACATTAATCTTCATACATATAGTAATATTAAACATAATAATAGGTTTTACACAGTATGAGTTCTCATTAGAAAGGCTTGATATAGAATTTTTAAAAGAGAATTTGACACTGTCTGCATCATGTTTCTGTTGTCTGCATTTATGGCCTATCTATAAAAGGTTATGATGCCCTTGATGGCTGAGTTATGTTAAACAAGATTGATATTAATATGACACTCGTTATCACTGAAGAGAAAAGCAGTATAAAGAGGAACTGATGATTTGGGGCACAAGCAGAGTTTTTCTGAATATCTCCCATACTCATTTCACCATGCATTTCAATGGCCCTTTAGCTGGTCAAAACACATGCCTATTGTGAATATAACATATCAGTGGTAAAGTCACTCATTAATCTGTGTTGATTGTGGAGTTTCCAACTTAAAATTGCGATATACATTGACATGAAAGTTAATTTCAGGTCTCAAATTACCAAATATCTGATTTTCTCTTCCCAGACACCTGCCACTTACAATGACCTGGTAGAGATGGAATATCTGGACATGGTACTCAATGAAACTCTGAGATTATATCCAGTTGGTACCAGATTTAACAGACTCAGTAAGAAAGATGCTGAAATCAGTGGTGTGTTCATTCCCCAAAATACCAAAATAGATGTAGCTCTCTTTGTTCTTCACCGAGATCCAGAATACTGGCCAGAACCTGAGAAATTTTGCCCTGAAAGGTATGAGGACTCAATGAATGGGAACATAGTTAGAATCATGATTCTCTAAGCACAGTATGATGTCTCTCACAATAATCATAGAGATATAAATTTAAATTACCTTAAATGTATGTTTGAGGTGCTCTTATTACAGAGAGATAATTATTATTTTAAAAAGCTACAAGGATTTTAGTGAACAAAATACAAGAATCATTTCACAAATATAGGAATCGATTGAATTATACATTTGTGTATGTAGAAGTTGCAGAAAGTCAGGCTTTTGCTAGTTCAAGCAGTCTCACTGAGACTGAATGTGAATATACCTCCTCTTAGTGTTGCCTCGGTCTGCTTCCTGAAGACTGCTCCTTCACGCTCATTCAGTGAGTGATTCCTCCAAAGCCAAGTAATCTATTCCCTAGAAAGTTGATATGCTCATTCTTTTTAAAAGATTTTATCTAGTATGTGCAGAGTGTTGAACTTGTAGGTCAGAAGATGGTACATGATTGTGAGCCATCATGTGGTTGCTGAGAATTGAACTTGGGACCTTTGGAAGACCAGTCAGTGCTCTCAACCTCTAAGTCATTCTCACTGTCTTTCTTGAGTGTGGAGCTGGATAATCTGTGAAAGGAAAGTAATAAGTAGTCCATAAGAATTGTATACAGCATGTAAATTATCCATAAGTTGACATTGTTGTCTCACTAATGAAAATATAGAATAATAAGAGTTTTTCTTAATGTTTTAAATTTTGAGGCTTTAATTTAGGTATAAATTTGTTCCTACCCTTCCTCCAACCAAAAGTTACAGTACATCCCTACCCATAATTTTTCAAGTTCAAAGCCTCATTTTGCATAAATTTTTATTGCTCATATGTAGGTTTATATAGTCATGTAAATAACATGTTCAGTCCATATAATGCTACTTATGTGTTCAAGATATTTTTAAGATAGAAGTAGTTGAATCAGAAGTCAAATAGTTTAGACATATACTGTGCTATCATTTTTCATAAACTTTTCAATGCCTAAAACCTTGTAATCTTAGTTGTGTCTCTGACTAAAGCAGTTTACATATATTACTCATTAGAGGAGTAAAACAGAGTTGACTGATTCCTGTTTCTGATGTAGGTAACTTCTATGTGGTTTCTACATACGCACCAATCCAACCTCTTGTAGCTTAGTGACTTCAAACACATGTCATTTATTTTACATGTCAATGTGCTTTCAACTCAATATTATGTGCTCAGTGAACATCAGTGACTACTAGTCCAAAGAGTGAGGAAAACAAAAGTTAAAAAACATTATAATCCAACATCTAATATAAAAAGTCTACAGAAGATTTCTAGTGTTTCTCACGTGTATGTGTAATCTTCCCTAACGAGATTCACCAAACTCAACTTGCACATACATTCCAACACAACCTTCATCTGATGCCATTGCTGTTCTGTAAAATATCACTAAGGAATTATTTCACGATCTTTCCTGATGCTTAAAAACTCCCATAGAACAGATGGTTATTAGACTTCCAGAACATTTTCAGAATCAGGATTTTTATTTATATAATCCCATGAGAAATTAAAAAAAATTAATTGTTTTTGTTTTCTCTCTTTTACATTCTTTAATCCTTTTTTTTTTTTTACAATCCATGTCTGCTCCCCATCACATAACTGCTCTCTTCTCCAGGAAGATGTCCCCACCCCACCCAATCCCACCCTGCCAGGCCTCCCCACACTCTGGGGCCTCAAGACCCTCCAAGGTTAGGTACATCACTTCTCACAGAGGCCGGATCAAGAAGTCCTCTGCTTTATACGGGTCAGGGGCTAGTGTACGCTGCCTGGTTGGTGGCTGAGTATCTGAGAGATCTCAGGGGTCCAAGTCAGTTGAGACTGCTGATTTTAATTAGACATAGGACTTTACCTTTAAGTAGTTTTTCTCCTAATGGAAAAGATGGACACAAAAGTCAATGATAAGAGAGTAGAAAAGGAGCGTGATGCCAGTCCAGGCTCACTTTTTCCCTTGGGGATTCCAGACAACAGTTGTGCAGCAGGCTGGAATGAAGGGAACAAGGATTATCTGGAAAGGTATCTCAGAAGGACTCTGGTTTCGCAGTTAGTAAAAGGAGAATGAGCCTTCTCCCAGGTTTTCAGTGAAACAGCTCTCTTCATTGGGGGAGTAACAAGGGCTATATACACCTTGTGTAGTAGACAGGGGTTTTCAGGGTGAGTGTACATTATTGGCTGCAGC
>JADRCC010576836.1:19826-37734 GCA_019843855.1 Hylomyscus alleni
GTAGTAGACAGGGGTTTTCAGGGTGAGTGTACATTATTGGCTGCAGCTGAGATGCTGGGAAGGCTTCATTTGCACGAAGAGAAATTCCAAGTGACTGCTGGACACGTCCTTATGTGGAGGGAAGACGTTAAACTTGGAATTTGGCCACCACGCTGTGTGACTACGCCAAAGGTGGTGGAGATGGGGAACACAGGACTATTTGCACTAGGGCCTACAGGCCCAGAAACAGGGAAGGAGCGATCCTTACTCCTGCCCATCTCAAGATGAGCTTCTCAGGGTTTGGACCTGCCTCAACCTTACCCTTGCTCTAGGCCGGTTCCCTCAGTCACGGGGCTCACTTGACCCATACTGCATGTCCTTGCAAACTACTTCACTTGATGACTATCGCAGGGGGGGGGGGGCGAGAAAAATCAAATATTCTGTTATAGGATCTTATTGTGGTAAAAAGGAGTCTGGAAAGGCAACGGGATAATGATGAAAATGAAGCATATTAGGATGAGTAGAATAAAACAGTGATGGGAAGGGAAGAGAGGAGGGTGAGAAGATGAGAGGACAGAACAGAAACACTTTGTCATAATATATATCTTCTCCTTTGTCCCCAGTGAGTGAATCCCCAGCTCAGACCTCAGGACAGTTCCTTCCTCTTTGACATTTCTTTTGTAATGTTTAGACACAGGAACCTAGACTTCTTTAATATTTTTAAAGACTTTAAATATTTAAGGACAAACCGGGAGCTTCCTTATTGTAAAGTTGCACAAAGAACCTTTAACTTCCAAATATCATAATAAATTCACTCCACCAAATTAGAATAGTGAATAAACTGACTTCCTGTGTATGATTCTCTCTTAACGGCTATAAGAGAAACCTGAAAATATGCCGATCTCGTGAACTTCTTGTTTCATTATTTACGTTCTTGCTCAATTGTGACCCCAGGTTCAGCAAGGAAAATAAGGACAGAATCAATCCTTACGTATACATGCCTTTTGGAAATGGACCTAGAAACTGCATTGCCATGAGGTTTGCTCTCATTAGCATGAAGCTCGCTGTTGTCAGGATCTTGCGGAACTTTTCTGTGCAGCCTTGTGAGGAAACGGAGGTGAGGCAGAACATATTCTTATTTTGCATAGTTTTGTTTTTTCATTCAGATGCATTTTCATACGCTTGGGGATTTCTATTCCCGTTGCAGCATTTTCTCCGTCCAATCACATTCGGGCAGCAACAGGCCTGTGATTGGACAGGAATAGAGAGGTGGAGCTAGAGTTTGAGGAGTGAAACAGGAGAAGAGAGGAAGGGAGAAAAAGATCTTGGAGGCTGGTGAAGATGGCGATCCAGACCTGGCGTGGTTTTAGTCAGCCACAGGTAGCTGGTGAAGATGGCGATCCAGACCTGTCGTGGTTTTAGTCAGCCACAGGTAGCTGGTGAAGATGGCGATCCAGACCTGTCGTGGTTTTAGTCAGCCACAGGAAGCTGGTGAAGATGGCGATCCAGACCTGTCGTGGCTTTAGTCAGCCACAGGTAGCTAAGAATGTTACAGGGTTAGACAATTGGGTTAAAACATTGGCTCTTTGTCATTTGGCTCTGAAATTATTGTATTGACATCTTGTAAATTGTGTTCTTATTGATATATAAACCTAATTAAATAATTAAGCTATTAAGAGTTATGCTTTTGCCGGGTACTAGGCACTAGGTACTGATTGTGGGGGAGTGTAAAGCGTTGCATGTAAGTGAGATGATGTCACTAGCTGGGAGAAAATAGAAGGAGCCCACCAGGACATAGTGATGTTGCTGGCCAGTACTGGCAGGCCAGGAAAGATGGTGGGGAGGATTACTATTTAATATTTCCTGCAACATATCCCATCTACATATATGTAACGTTTTCTCTGTCAAAGATCTATTTAAAGTCTTGTGTGAGCTCTAGGGCCCTTAATTTTTGGAGCAGTTAATATGGGTCTAAGTGGTAAAATCACATTGAGTTAATTGAAATATTCCTTATATGGTTATACTTAAGGTAGATGTTTTCCCCTTGTTACAAGTGTATATGTATTGTATACTGGAATTGACTTTGTTAGAACATTTTCATACTTATGTACACCATATATGGGACAGATTTTTTTTTCTGTTCTTCTCTCATAAAATACATCTCAACCATAGCCTCCTATCCCTCCACTCCTCCCAGGTTACTGTCCTGCTTTCTCTCTCTACCAGATCCACTGCTGCTCCATTTTTCTTCATAAAAGAGCAGATCTCCCAGTGGTAGCAACAAAACACAGCAAAACAAGGTCCAATAGACTATACCTAAACAGTCCTTGATGAGGTAACTCAGTAGGAGGAAATGGATCCCACACTAAGGCAAAAGACTCAGAGTCACACCCATCCTACTGTTAGGAGTCACACAAACCCTAACCTACACAAACATGGCATCTATGCAAAGGCCCTAGCAAAGACTCATGCAGGCTCCATGATTGCCACTTCAGTCGCTATGAACACCTATGCGCTCTGCTTTCTTCTATGGGCCATGACCTCCTGATATCCTTGACCCCTATGGCTCCTACAATCATGGAACAGATTTGTAAAGTGTGTTTCAGGTTTACCATGTATGAAAGTATATATGTGTATCTGCCTGGCGTTCCTGAAAGAGACTGTCTCCTTGAAGTCAATCATCTGCTCTTATAAATCCTCAATCCCATTCTGTGTAAACTTTTCAAGCAAGTTGTCACATTTACAAACATGCTTGAAACGTCTCCTCAGAAGAACTTAAGAATATATTGTCATTAACTTAAATGAAGAAATGCCCAGCAACTTTAATTTTATGTGTACTAAATATGACTCAAAAGTCAGAGGACATTTATTATAAAAAAGATTATAATGTGTTTGTTTTCCCTTGGAAGACGTAGGGCAGCCATTTTCCTGCTCTGTACATGAACACAGATGAGTTGCTTTATTTTGAGTACAGACAAGTTTTGGGCATCTTGTAATCTCTGATAAACTCTAACTACCTACATGATGCCCTTACTCAAACTACAAGACAGGTTTTTTTTGCAAATTTTTCTGATTATATAGGAATATTACTCGGCTGTAGGACCCCCTCTCCCACAAACCAACAAGAATATCATTTTAAAATTAATCAAAATGATTCCAAATTTTCCTTTAGCACCATTTTGCAATTTCAAAATAGATATTGGTTACTAATACATTAATAGTTCTCAAGGTCCACCTCACCCTGTATTATGAACCTACTTTTCTATCAGATTGGAAGGTAAATATACTGTTTGGAAGTCAGAGTATGACAACAGTGCTCACTATGTACAAACCCTACTCATGGTTGTCTTCCCAGGTTTATTAAATGAAAATTAACTTTATATCATATTTTTTAAATGTATTCTTTGTGTCCTCAAATGTACATTTACAAGTTCAAACTTCTACCTTTCATCTAAAATTTAGATCAAATAGGAACATATCACACTACAATTTTATCCTAAGCCTATTGCAGAATAGGTACTCAATATATATGTTAAAATGTAATTAGACTGAATCATATTTTCATATTCAACATAAGCACTTTAAGACGTGTAGTGCTAAAATGATATTTAATTACATATATAGATTTAAAAACCAGGAAGCATTCCGTGGGGTTCACAGTGATTTGGAGCATACTCCATACCTCAGCAAGCCTTAACTTTGTATTCCTCTTACTTCTGAATATTAGGTCACAGCCATGCAACAACATAGGAAGAAGTCATTATTGTTCTTAATATATTGGTTCTAGCAACCTGTGAGGTTTGATAACTCATTGAACGTACCAATGTGCTTCTTCAATTATTTCAGATTCCCTTGAAATTAAGTAAGAAACTGATTATTTCTCCAGAAAAACCTATTGTCCTGAAAGTTACACCAAGAGATGGGGCCATAAATGAAGGTTGGTTTTGTTCTCAAGTTCTGATATGTTCTTTAAAGAATCCTGCAAATACCTGGGATTTTAATTTATCCTAGAAGACAATCTAGATGACTATGACTTTAATCTACAGTACTTTATTAGCTGAATATTCAGTCTTCTATTATTTTTGTCTTGATAGAGTCTTGATTATTATGTGTGAAAGGAAAATTATTATTCAGTGATGTATTTATGTTCTTTCATATTAAAATCCATTTTTCCAGAGATAGCATAACATGTTTCATTCCTATACTGATTAAAGTTTTCTCATTAATATTGTCAATGTTGCTTAATTAGGAATCTTTAATTTCCCATTTATAGCTGTGCATTCTACTGACAACTACTTTGACTAGTTTAAGGGGGTGAGTTTTCTTGCTATGTTCCTGTTTAGGGTCAAGAACTTACATAACTATAAGTTATATATAGTTTGCTATATAACTCGGTTTCAAACATGGAATCCTTTAGAGTGTGCATATTGATTTCTTGGATGGCAGACACGTGGCATCATACTCAAAATGCATTATTGTTCTCTTTCCTTTTTATTCATTTTACATCCTGTTTGCTGCCCCACTCCTATCACCTTCCAGAATCCCTAGCCCCTCCCCACTCCCCTTCTTCTCTGAAAGAGAGAAGCCTCCTCCCTGGGTATCCCCTCACCTTGGAACATCAAGTCTCTGCAGGGCTAGGGCTTGGTGCTTCTTCTCCCACTGAGGCCAGAAAAGAGAGTGGAGTATGGGAACAGATTCCACAAACAGGCAACAGATTTAGGGATAGTCCCTGCTCTTGTTCTTCGAGACCTGAGTGCAGACTGAGCTGCATATCTGCTATATACGTGCATGGGGGTCCAAGTCCTGCCTGTGTATGCTCTTTTGTTGGTAGTTAAGTCTCTGAGAGTCCCCAAGGGTCCAGGATATTTGACCATGTTAGTCTTCCTGTGGAGTTCCTATACACTTCAGAACCCACAGTCTGCCTTCAACTCTTCCGTAAAAGTCCCCAAGCTCTTTCAAATGCTTGACTGTGAATCTCTGCACCTGTCTAAGTCAGCGACAGAGTAGAGCCTCTAAGAGAACAGCCATGGTAGGCTCCTGTCTGCAAGCACAGCAGAGTATCATTAATAGTGTCAGGGATTGATGCTTGCCCATGAGATGGATCTCTGGTTGGGCAACCTATTGACTGGCCATTCACTCAGTCTCTGATCCATCCCCTATTCTTGTATTTTTTTTGTAGGCAGAATACATTTAGAGTTGAAAGTTTTGTGGGTGGATTGGTGTCACTTTTCTCCATTGGTGCTCCTACATGGCTATAGGAGATGGCCTCTTCTGGTTCCTTATCCACAAAGCTATGAGTCACAACTAAGGACACTCACATTGATTCTTGGGAGTTGCCCGCATCCATAGGTTTCTGGCACATCCTCAAGGCACCCTGATCACCAATCCCCACAGACTGAAGATTTCCATTTATTCTCATGACAATCTGGCCATCTCCCCTCTCTACCTGTAGGAAGAGGAGCTGATACTAAAATCTGGTTCCCTAATTGGTTCTTGATTGTGTAAATTAAGATGGTGGAAGCCAATTGCTGGGAGAAGGAAAAGATGAGGCTTCTGTGTCCCAGAAAGAAGAGAAGGAACACACAGAGAGAGAAAGTTTCTTTGGATCAGGCTTTGGAACAAGTAAGACACAACAGCCATGTAAGGTCTTAGGGCACCTAGAGCCTACAAACTCCGAGTGGGCTGTTCTGGCAGCCTGGATCCAGTTGAGCTACCGGCTTGGAACCCTGGAGCACCCAATGAGCAGAGCAATCTTGTTCACAAGGGATGGCAGGAGTTCGGTGGTAGCTCCTGGGACCTTGGCTCAGATTTCAGCCCACCCCTCCCCACAACAGCCCCAGCAAAAGAGGTGTTGGTCAAGCCCTCTTACATGCAAATATTCTCAGTCCAAACCAATGAGAGATAACTGCTGTCAAAATCTGAACGACCCCAAAACTGTATATATATATATATATATATATATATATATATATATATTGTTTCCAGTGCAGTAAAAGTCCTTGAAAGATCTACTCCATTTTCTGAGCCGTTCGTTCTAAGAGCTGTAGCACTTGGGAAGAGAGCTGCTGAAGCCTGAAGCGGCACCACACTCCTCACTGGCTAGTCAGCCTGTGGCCCAGCCTGACTCAACTCAGTGCACGGCAGCACGGAGAAATTGAGCAGCCTGGAAGACCCGGCAGAGGCAGCTCCACCTGTGCTAGCTTGATTCCCTTCACTAGGGCTCCTGCACCAACCCAGGTCAGAGATCTCTTTGGAAAGCCTCCAGCATTCAGACCCACAGCTGGCAACTACATGGGGCGAAGACTGTGAGAAGATGAGCGCCCCACCTTTACATACAATCAATCTGTCTTTCCCTACTGTGTTTTCAGTCAGCACCATCACGTGGATTTGGACAAACTAAAGGAACAACTGAAGTCTCCTGGCCAGAGCTACTCTATGGTGTTGTCTGAAGGTCCCTCTGACCTCTGTCTAAATCCTGACAGCCCGCAACGGGTGTTGGCAAAGACTCTATCTAATTTCTTAAAACAAGAAGAAAACCTGGTTAAGCAGCAGCCACTTAAAAGCCACAGGGCTGCTGCCAGTTCTTAAATCTACTGGAAGGCTTAGTGTTTTGTACCTCTGAGGAATCCCCCGAAGATGGACAGCCTAAGGAAACATTTCCTTTGGACAAACTTTTCTATTCTTTCCTATTATGAGAAACTCACCATCTTATAAAAAAAAAATTGCCCCATTCCAGGGAAATATGTGCCCTACTGAAACACCATGGAATAAAGATAGCCAAAAAACCAAGCCTCCTGGATTTGGAAGAAAGTCCTCCAGATAGCGCCAGGCATGGTTAAGGATAATAATTATAGCCCAGACTCATGGGTCCAAGTAGCTTCTCTCCCCAAGAATAAAGATTCCCTAGAAGGAGAAATGCCCTCCTGTGACTTTTTGCCAATCTTAGCTGCAATTCAGCAATGCATAGGGCCATCCAGGACAGGACATACCGATAGCAGCAACACAGCTCTTCAGCCCCTGCAGTCAGATGAACCCAAAGATCAAGGTCATAAAAATCACTCTATTTCAGGTCTCATAGCCTTTACTCAATTGATAAAAGAAAAAAAACTCCATTTACCCAGCCCTGCCCCTTATGCATCAGAGGAAACACTAAATAAACCATCTGCCCCTCCTTCTTCCACTCAAAGGCAAAACCCCAGTAAAAGAACTCAGGCAGGCAGTGAGGGAAAATGGTATCCACACACCCTGGACTAAAATCTCTCTTTTAAAAGAGAACATTTCTTTAAGTGTTTCACAGCCATATGAGATTCCTCTGGTTAGAATTCTCTGTTTACCCGTGAATACATCAGCTGTGGTTCTTTCACTCCCTCGTGTTCTTTGGATGTGTCTATGGCATTTCTAGGCTTGGAAGTAAAATGATGCTAACTGGTGCTGGATAGAGGAGCCTTATCTTTTATTATGGCAGCTTGTTATTTTTGTAATGTGGTGATTTGGTTGAACACAATGGAGTACAGTAGTAACTGACCCCCCTTCCTCCTGGATGAGTGCGCAGGTGATTAAATATTGATGTCAGCATCCTTGAGTATATTCAGATGAGCAACATAGAGCTTCTGCTTCTGTTTCAAATGATGCTGGGTTTGATTGTGGTCCAGAGCACTTTGAAGCACTGTTGGCATCTCCTTCCTTGGAGGTCTCACCACTTAAACGTACCATATTTGATAACATGTTGGTAAGGTGGGGTCTAGCTTGTCTCCACTAGGTCATCTCCATATGAATCCAGTGGTTATACGGGTTTTTTTTAGAGATATTTCATTTTTTAATAAAGGTTTTTTGCTGACATTCATGGAGAAAATGAATCCTTAGAACTGTGCCGCTAGTGAAAGGAAAGCCTATCTAAGAGTGTGTTTCTTTACAGAGCAGTGTCACACCATCCTTTGGGCCCTCTGCTGGAAAAGTAGAATCAAGTCTCAAATCATGCCTTTTAAACTGTATCCTCTAGTATTATAGATGTGAGACAGGACTGTATCCTACCTCTGTGAATGTAAAATAGCTCGACCCTGCTTTATGATACATAGTAGCAACTGTGCTCTAGCAGAGCTGGTTTCAATGATGTGGCTCAGAATGTTTTCTTTCCAGATGATGACTGAGAAGCTAATTAAAAAAAAATGGTGGCAGGTACCACAAGAGTAACAGAACGGTGCTGGTTTCTGGGGTTCTGTTTTTTGCTTTTTTTTAATTTTTTAATAGAGTGTGCTGGATGTCTCTACAATTCAATCATTTTAGCCCCAATTTTGATGATCTCTTCCTGTCTACCCCTTTTGTGTGTTAGTTCACTATTCTCAATGTGTGGAGTTATTCTGAGGTTTTGGAACCAACATTGTTTCTTACACATATGCTTAAAATTGTAATATCCTCTCAGTGGAGTCATTAATGGATATGAAATGATCTTCATTATTTATTATAATTTTTATAATTGTACTTAACTAGTAATCCAGTTCCTTACCTTGTCTTCTGGACCCAATTCTCTAATTTGTAATAATCTCTTCTATTGCCAAGGCTATCTGATGGGGTTGTTATTTGGTCTATTGAGCTTTTCATTTCCTGCATTAATTCAGTTTAAATTTTTCCCAAAACAATCTCATCCCTGTTTTGAATTATATCTTCATATCATATTTTGAATTAATGTTATTTTATCCAACTCTTCACTTTTTTCTTGGTGAATATTCAGGTAATATTTTTTCTTTATTAAAACTAGATTTTTCCAAATATATTCTGATTATGGTTCACTCTATATCTATTTCTTGTATTTCCTCCCCACCTCCATTCCCATTTGATCCACACCTTTCTGTCTTTCATTAGAAAACATATAGGTTTCTAAGGAATAATAATATAAAACATATAAAAAATAAATACTAGCACATTGGAATAGGCAAAATAAACACAGAGAAGGAAAAGAACCCAAGAAAAAGCACACAAAACAGATATCAGCACGGAGGTCTACTTATTCACCCACTTAGGAATTTCATACAAATATTAAACAGGAAGATATAATATTTAAGCAAATGGCCTGATAGGTAAAAAGAAAAATTTAAAAATATGTAAATAAATAAAATATGATTTAAAAAAACTGGACAAATATAATAAACATTATGAAACAAGAAACCTTCAAAAATACTTTCGAGTTCATTTCATTTTCTATTGGACATCTATTGTTGGGCATCTATCCTACCCTTAATTGTAGTTTGTTTTCCCATTGCAAATTGTTGTCAATTAGAGATAGCTACTGTGTTAGGGGGCATGTGTCCTCTTCTCCTTTCAACTCTAGGATACCATCTGATAGAGATATATGCAGTCCCTATGCACACTTCTTGAAGTCTCTGTGCAATATGTGTGATGATCTTGTTGATTTAGATGTCTTTATTTCCTTGGTGTCCTCCATCACTCTGGCTCTTATACTCTTTTCATCTCCTCTACCACAATGCTTCCTGAGACCTGAGGAGAGGGATTTGACATACTGTTTAGGGCTGACTTTTCTAAGATCTCTCACTCTGTACAAATTATCTGGCTGTAAGTCTATAATTTTTCCTATCTGATGCAAGAGGAAGCTTCTCAGATGATGTAGCTAATCAAGGTACTCATCCATGTGTTCAACAAAATATCAATAGGAGTCATTTTATTGGTACCTTGTTTATTGTTTTGTTTGGGGATTTTATCTGCTTGTTTGTTTGTTTTATTTTTAGAGCAGTTATACTTGGTTTTCCCCTAGGTCTTTGTGCTATCAAGTCTCAGGTTCTTGATTACCCAAGTAATGTTGGGGATGATGGGTTTCATCTTGTGGAGTCAGAAATTGATTGATTACTCCTCAAAACATTGTGCCACTATTACTCTACTAGTGGAGGTGGGAGAAGTCACTGGTTCGGTCTCACAGCTGCAAACACTGGGCCAACACACCAAGTCTAGTTGAGAAGAGGTAACCTATGGTCTTAAGGTGTTTTATTGTAGAAATGAGAGAGAGAAAAGGGTAGAGAAGTAGAGGCCAGCATGGCCATGTGTAAAAAGGGGGAAGGGAGAGTAAAGACAAGAGTAAGAGGTTAAGAGAGAAGAGAGACAGAGAAAGAGAAAAGGGAGGAGCAAGCCGCCCCTTATATGGTGGGCTGGGCTACCTGTCAATTCTCAGGTAACAGTGGGGCAGGGCAAACCTGGCTGTGGTCAGTTGACTAGGGAGTCCAGCCAGAATACTGGGAGCTTGGGGCATTGTCTATGTGATAGATAGCACAGGATAATGAAGTTGGAGGACTCATGGGGTCAGGCATCTATGTCTGGGGGTGTGGCTTTTACTGTTCCATCCCTTGTAGAAACTCCTACTGGGTCTCTAGAAGCAAGCCTTGCTCAACCAAAAACACAGACTGTCCTTCATGGTCCCACAGCCATCTTGTCCTAAAGCCTCTTCAAAATGTTGAACTGCCACAGAACTTACAGAATTCCCATATGTATATCTTGAGATAAACAGACGTCTTATGATTTTTTTCTTGGCAGTTTCAAAACTTTAACTTGTAAATTAAGGTCTTTATCTCAGTTTGAATTTATACAGTGGGAGAAACACAGTTTTAATTTCATTCTTGTACAGGTGAATATTCGTTAGCACCATTTGTTGAGTAGGCTTTGTCTTTTTCTCTTTTATTAAAAAAAAGGAATTGGTCTTGGAGGATTTCATATGATGTATTTTGATCATATTAACCATCTCAAGAAACTCAGCCCTGATCAGCACCACCTTCTTTACACACCCAACGTGTGTTCTCTTTCTTAAAAAATAAATGTATCAAATCCAAATTGTACATGTACTCTTAGGTATGTGGCCATCCACTGTGGCATGGTTAACTCACCAGAGCCACACCCTTAAAAATATGGCTTTTCTTCCTATAGCTTCTTAACTAGGGGTGGAACTTCATGTTCACCTTCCCTCTCCATGATAGGATTTTGTTTGGCTTGAGTTTGGGCAAGAATAATTTCTCGTTGTATCCATAGACTCATGTATCTCTTAACCCTCATTGGAGAAGCATGGATATTTTGCAGTAGATGGCAATGAACACAGAGACCTCTGATTTACCAAGTGGAGAGATGAAGAGGCTGAAGAATGAAGAATTAAGAATAGCTCTAAATGGGACATCTATATTATATGTCCCCCTCTTGTAAGGTCCAGAGATCATCTTAGAAGAGGGGGCATGGATATCATAAAATCCAAGACTTTTGTCTTGGATTGTGAGTACAAGAAGATGATGTTTGCTGCATAGCATAAGAAGTTGTACATACAAACCCACAGTAGTTGTGAGAGTAGACTGTGTTTTTAAACAAGTCAATGTTCAGATACTCTTGCCAAAGCCATATGGGTTCACTTTTGAGCCCCATATTCCATTTATGTTACCTACTTTTCTATTGCCATGATAAACAGCACGACCAAGGCAACTTAGAGAAAGAAGGGTTTATTTACCTTATACTTCTAGAGGGTTTAATAATCCATGATGGTAGAAAGTGGGAGGCATTATGGCAGTAATGGAGGCTGTATGTTCACATCTTGAACCACAAGCAGGAGAGAGCAAGAGCAAATAGGAAATTTTACAAGGCTTTTAAACCTCAAACCTAGTCCTGATGATATACTTTCTCCAGTAACTCCAAATCTTCTAAGCATATACAAACAACAACACTAGCTAGGGATCAAGTATTCAAATGCCAGTGCCTATTGTTGATATTCTCATTTAAACTGCTATACCATTTCATTAGTCTACATGTCTATTTTATGACAGTACAATGCTGTATTTTTTACGATAGCTTTATAGTATAGTTTAAGGCTATGTATTGTCAAACTTTTAGCATTGTTTACTGGAATTTTGATGGGAATTACATTAGAATTTTGGCAATGTTCACAGTAGTAATTCTGCCAATCTTGGAGCATGGAAAGTCTCACCATCATCTCAACTTTCTTTAGCTTCTTTTTAAACTTTCTTAAGTTTTTCTTGCAGAGGTCTTCCGTTTCTTTGGTTGTCATTATTCTGGGACACTTTATTTTTACAGCTATTGTGAATATGGTACTCCCCCCAATTTGTTTCTCAATCAAGCTCATTATTGGTATATATAGAAGCTACTGAATTTTACTCTGAAACTTTTTTATCCTGTTCCTTTACTGACCATGTTTATTATATATAAAAATGTTTTCTGATAGAGTCTTGAGTTCTATTAAGCATAGAATCATGTCATTTATAAACAGGAATAGTTTGTCTTCTTAATTTACCATATTTCCCCCTTTAATAACTTTCTCTTATCTTATTATTATAGCTAAGACTTCAAACATTAGATTGTAAGATGATGGTATACACATGCCAGTGATCTATAAAAGAAAAAAATGAGCATGAGAATAAAATCTAACATCCAACCATGACATAATAATATATTATTCAAAAGAGCAGTTAAGCTCAAGACATACCATGAGATGAAGAATACATATTGAAAAACTATAGTTTCTGATTTTCCCTTACTGTAAAATTATATACAGAGCTTTGTATGCCAAGGGCAGTCTTTCCTAACAGTAATAACATTTATTACTCTTTTAAAGAATAGAAAAAATTATTTGTTATATATGCAATTTGAAATTAAATTATGCTTAAACATGATAGTAGAGATCTTAAAATTTTAAAGCTTTTCTGGGCAAAGTATTGAAAGTGACAAAGTAGAGATGGTTGGATATTTTGTTGATCATGAAGTATAATAAATAGGATTATCAATTGAATAGTGAAACTGAACTCAGAGAAAGAACTTCCAATAATATAATAGTAGGAGCATATGCTACTTCCACCATCATATCAGTGTATCTCAGATCTCACTACGAGGGTCTGAATCCTGCATTCATAGCGATTTCTTGAAGCTCAACAGGTGTGATTTTGTTTCTACGTGAAAACCTTTTTCACAGCACTTTTTATATCTTTATTCCTCAGACAATAGATGAATGGATTCAGCATAGGCGTGACCACACTATACAAAACTGAGGCTCTTGCAATTGACTGTGAGTTTTCTGTTGCAACAGAACTCAGGTATAGACCTATTCCTGTGCAATAAAATAAAGAAACAACTGTGAGGTGAGATGCACAGGTGGAAAATGCTTTGTACTTCCCTTGAACTGATGAGATGGCACGTATGCAGGAAAATATCTCAGAGTAAGAACAGAGGATAGCAATGAGGGATCCAGTTGCCAACAACACAGGTAACAGATACATGACAAGTACCTCAAGGAAGTTATCTGAACAGGCAAGCTGTAACACCTGGTTAAGCTCACAGAAAAAGTGATAAAATTTCAATTCTGCACAGAAGGACAGTTGTAAAACCATGAAGCCTTGTGATGACACATGCAGAATATTGACTGTCAGGGATACCAGGATCATTAGCACACAGAGTCTGGGATTCATGACAACTGTGTAATGCAAGGGCTTACAAATGGCAACATACCGGTCATAAGCCATGATGGTAAGTAGAAAGATGTCCAGTCCTGAGAAGAATATGAAGGAAAGCATTTGGGTGATGCAGTTCTTATACATGATGAACTTACATTGTGACTGAAGGTTCACTAGCATCTTTGGTACAGTGGTGGATGAGAAACAGATGTCCACAAGTGACAAGTTGGAGAGGAAGAAGTACATGGGTGTGTGAAGGTGAGAGTCTGAGATTGTGAGCAAGACGATGAGCAAGTTCCCAAGCACTGTAACTAGGTACATGGCCAGGAACAGTCCAAAGAGGACAGGCTGCATTCTTGGGTCATCTGAAATTCCCAGGAGAAGAAATTTTTGTGTGAAATTCCTTGCATCCATGTGGTTTAAATGACTGAAAATTAAAAACAAAACAGAAAAATGTAGCAATGTAATTATATAGAAACACTATCATATTCTACAGTCAAGATCTAAATTCTTCAGTTTTTCATGTAAGTCTAGTTTACCATTGTATTTTGTCTACCCATCTATGATTTGGAAATCTTCCCTAATTCTCGGAACTTTCTCAATATGTTACATATTGACATATTTAAACACTAACCCATGTCTCAGTGGGCTTTGTCAACTTAATACTAAACCTAAACATTTCTGGGGAGGAAAATGTTAACTAGAAAAAGAGTCTCTATAAAACTGACTGTGTACAATCTTGATTGGTGATTGATATGGGTATGACAACTCCATGTCAGATATGTGGTATCTCTCTGACCAGGTGGTTATGGTATAAGAAAGATGTCTGAAGCTTAGCAGTTTTGGCTCTAAGACATAGCAGGATATAAACCTTTTCAATATCTCTAAAGAAGATGATTTTTACTAATAAATTCTCAGAAAGTCCTTAAGCAATGATGTTAAGAAGCCAAGGACCAAAGCAACCAAGATTCAGCCTATTGTTATTCCACATGTTCTGCAGCACATATTGTGACATAAGGCTCTGAAGAAATAACACACTATGAAAAATAAGGAAGACACTGCAGGATATACTAACCTTTTGGCTCAAAGTGTGAAAGAAGGCAAAGAACATGGAGATTACTTTGTGTGAAGTGGGGGGGGGGGTAAGTAGTTGGAAGGGGGAAGTATAGGATCATAATATATTGTATAAAATTGTAAAAATAAATTTAAAAAAATAGTCTTTAAAGGTACAAGTGAGCAGAACCGGTTGCAAGGGAAAAATGAGAAACAAAATAAATACCCTTGATAGTACCAGAGTAGTGACTCTAGTCAGAAGTGTTTCATTTGCATCTTAATGTGGCTGAAAGGTATTTTGTCACTTGAAATCACAATTTGTTGTTTACAGGTGTCACTCTTTTTGTCCCAGATTCTGTAATGTGTGTTTTATTTTATATCGATCCAACTTTGTCCTATCATATCTGCTCTTGCCCTGACAGACAGACAAACCAGGCAAACGAATACACATAAAGTTACACACATATATGAATGCAAACACTTCTTGAGAACAAGTCACAAACCATGATCTCATGATCTCACGTGCTTCTTGGTTACCTTCTAATATGTGATTATTGTTCCTATCACACCATAGGCATTTTCCTTGTGTTATTCTAGAATTTTCAGCTTTAAAATCTTTGCTTAGTCCAATGAGCATATTCCAGTTCTGCCTTTTGTTTTACCCAATGTGCACGCCCCACCCCCAAAGCATGTCCTCTGAAATTCCTCATTCACCAGAAAACATCTCTTTCATATTGAATTCAATTATGTACGTGGTTAATCTGTCTGGCATCACCTTGTACAATCATTACTGTGTTCTGTGTCTGAACATTCTGATGAAAGATCTGTGTGAGTAGACCTAATCTAGTTTGCTCATCTTGGTACTCTCATGGTGAGCGTGAATATGTGTGCATTATATTCTTCAACAACATAAAAATGTAAAAAGAAAATTAGAAGTTATGGTATACAAATAATGACAAGGGCTACAAAGTAAAAAGTTCCAAACATTCTTACATTAAAGACTTGGATTGGTCATCAAGAACTAAGTATATATATTATACCAAACAACCTACACCAAAAGACTCAGTGAACAATGATCCTCTAATATTTGGACTCACTGAAGCAGCTTGGTTACTATGCAATGATCTTAGTATATTTGGACATTTAACACATGGCAAGAGCTTATTTTAGTTGAGTTTTAAAACCTTAAATAATTGAATAGATGCTAAAGTTCATAGGTAGGCTGGATGAGATGAAAAACTCAGAAGAAAATAGATAGAGATGATTCTCTGAGAAATTGTTTTAATATGAATGGCCAAAATACGTAGCAACTACAAAAGCAAACAGCAAGAATATTTGATTTGTGTCCTCTTTATACAGAAGCCTCCCAGCCCCAAGTCCCCATTTCTATTTCACTTGGCTCCAATTGCTACCACTTCTACTCAACACTAATCTTGAATTGCTAAGTTGAAGGTTCACTTCTGCTTCTATTGTATCTAATACACACACACACACACACACACACACACACACACATTGGTGATCTACACACACATTGGTGATCTTCTTCAAGGAGCAAGAAAACATCCATAGGCACCTCTCGGCCATTCCTCACATCCGCTGGGCTGGATTGGCTCTCAGTTGACTTTAGTTAAGTGTTCTAGTTTTCCGTCTCTCACAATCTTTGCTGTAGCATCTTTCAGACTTACCTGGTGAGATGTCTAAATAGAAGGTTTCTGTGTGGAACACCAATTTGCTACCCAGAAGGCTGACAGAGAAGACAGACAAGGTGTGATTATTGGCAGGGAGTCAATTATCACAGCCCGAAATGTTTAGCATGTTAAAGCAAATCACAAAGCCCTGTGCAAATCAAAACTGCACATGCCAAGGAACAATAGGAGGGGCAGCACTTACAATTTTGCATGTCTTTTCATTAGGTACATTTCTGTCTTATTATTCCACAATTCAGCCACTCATTTCCCCATGGGGTGTGCTCTTCATAGAAACCAATTTTCTTCCTGCAGATTCTCTTTTCCCGTGATGCCAGATTATTGTCAGGTGAATCATTTGTTGATGTTGCTACTTCTCCATGGACTCTCTGGTGTCCAGAGATCTAAAATTCTAACCCAGCACATAGACCATCAGTTAAAGTTTTCTCCAGTTTTTAATTAGTGAACATATATTTACTGGGTGCCATGTACCCCAAAGACTTCATTTATGTCTGGCAGAGAACCACTGATAAATCCATGTTTTGGTATTCTTTTCTACAAAGGACTAATCCATGATCCCTCTATACAAAACTATGAACTGTACAATGCATGTCTTCATGCTACATTTTACAAAACAATTAACAATACCAAGTGTGTAACAAAATTAGTGTTTCCACTTATGTGTATATTTTAGAAATATCTTGCAACTTGAAATATAATTTTTTATTTAAATTTGATTTTCATATATGTATAAAATGAATTTCAGTTGTTTGTACTCTCCATTATTCTCTTTCATCTTCTTTCCCCTTCCTACTGAAACTATTTTTCACAGCAATTCTCCTTCCTGTTTTCATGTCTTTTTTTTTCCCTTTCAGTTTAATTAGAGTCACTTGCATGAACATGAATGGAGGTTATTTACTGAGGAATGAGAAATTTATCAGTGGTTACATCAGTAAAAAAAAAATGACACCCTACCAGCACCTATTAACTGTACATACTCTCTTTAATAAAAAAGCTTTGTGAACCCTTTTCCTATGCATGGTGAAATGGTGATAGGCCCAGAAAACTACAATTTCAATGAGGCCATGAGTACAATATCCATCTCATACAGAGAAGACAATGTATAATAGCCATCCTCCCAACCTTAAATTGTCTCTTAAATTCTTTCCAACCCTCTGCTACTATGTTCCCTGAACCTTCGAAGGAGAAATCTAGAGGTACCATTTAGGGCTAAACAATTCAACATCAGTTATTCTTAGAACATCAAAAATAAGTTAATACATTTATTTATTTGTATAGGAGTGTAATATGTTGGTTCCAAAGCATGCATGTAGAGATCATATACATTCATTTAAGAAATGGTGTGTGTATTAAGATGGTCTATCCATAAAGACCATCATTCACCAACAGTTTCAACGAACAATGGTTCTGCTTGAAGGGTGGCACAGATATTAGGTGAGGGTAAGAATCTGGTTCACTGGCTGTGGTGATTTGGAAAAGCATTCATCTCAGAGAAAGAGTAACTTATAAAGTCCTCTTCTTCAAACTTGATACAATAGTTATAAACGTCAAGCAAAGCATTCAGTCTCATTCTTTGTTATTCTCTTGCAAGCCACCTTCCAAGTTAATTGTCTACATTTCTTTTGGCTGTATAAATACTTTTGAAATATGTAAGCTGTTCTGAAAACCACAGTATAGTGTAAAAGCATGAAATAAACAATACTACTAATAGAGAAGCTGAGATAGGAG
>JADRCC010576837.1:7168-19800 GCA_019843855.1 Hylomyscus alleni
AGTGCACCCAATCTAGTAAGATGGAGACTTCCTACCAAGTGCACCCACACAGCTGCTCCCTCCAGTGTTAAATGAGCTTTTACCTTCTGTTTTGTTTTCCAAAAGATGAGGAACCATTTTCTTTTCCTCTTCTTCTTGCTTTTTCCAAGGCCACAAATGTAATAAATACATTGACAATCCAAAATGCACATAAGTTGTTGCCTTGGTAGACTGCAGACAATTAGTTCTCCTGAAGGTCACTGTCCGATTCTATTGTTAAATGCAAAGGCAAGGTCAAATCTGATAATTTTTATCTCATTTGACTTTTTAGAGGCATGTGATATGATTAGCAACCTACCCATTATCTTCAACTTGATTTCTTTTCTTTTTAAATGCAATAGACAAACTTTATTTAACAAAACAGGTAAAGTAAACAGGCATTTATATTAAGAAAAAACTACAGGAAAATTTACCTTTAACAACTTAAACTAACCTACTTGCCGTTGCATTTAACTGAACTCTGCCACTGGGAAGAACACAGCTCAAGCACAGGTATGGGAAAGATTTGTATATTTTTCCAAGTATTCACTGAATACTACCTTATAGACACATATACATTAAATATGAAAAGATTAGGTGATCCCAGCTGTACTTCATCTTTGTTGTTCTTTTGGAAGAGGTCATCTACAGAGAAGAATATTCAGTTCTGGCTCATGAATCATGTAATGAACCCATCCTAGACTCTGTTCGACACCAAGTCTCCTCCACTGCTCTTTGGATATCAGATGAGTTTTGGGTACTTGTTTAGAGAGAATTCTCTGGGTAACATGACACACCAGTACTTCTCGTAGAGCTTGCTCATCGAAGTACTTGTCTGAGCAGTAGATCTTGTGGGCCATCCTGCTGGTGTGCAGAGGAGAAAACTGGAGCAGGAAATGGGGTGAAAGAGGCTCCGCATCCGCCTAGGGCCGGAGCAACAACTCAAATGCCTAATTTCTCCTCTATGAACCCAAAGAGATCTCAGAGATCTCATCCAGTCTCATGACTTTATATAGCATCCATATACTGATAATATGCAAATTTCTGCCTCTACCATGGCTTCTTTCCTCATCTCTGCACTCAATCAAATGCATTCCTGATAGATCCACACAGGTATCCTTTAACCTGTCTTAACCTGTCCAAAATCATGATCTTTATGTGCACTCCCAATTGGAAAAATGCTTGCCAGAGAGTTTAGGGTTTTGTTTTGTTGTTATTGTTGTTGCGGGGTTGTTTTTTTTTTATCTACTATTAACTCCCCACTTTCCCAAGTATTCAAATCAATACTTTTGTGGTATCCATACATCTATTCCTAACTGTTAGCCGTCCCTCATCTTCTGTGGCCATACCTGGCAGATTTCGTGTGACCGAGTCCTATCGTTTCTTCCAGAAATATAAAAATTTTCCAAACTTCAACATATCACCCTTCAGCCTATCTCCTTACTTTAGTTTTGAGTGGATAATTTAAGTAACTTTTTAGTGGCTCTTCCTCAATCCATCATCCTACCATCTTTTTTCATCCATTTGCAGTGAGAAAAACAGTATCTAGAACAATCCTATTAAATTGTGGATCTAATCATTTCAGGTTTCTGAATGAAATTTCCAATGTTTCTCCAAGGAACTGAAAGCAAAGCCCAGTGTGCAGCCTGATGTCCAAGGACTTATGTGATCTAACCTTGGTTATCTATCAGTCTTCCCTTTGTGGACTCTACTGGAGTAACTTCAACCTTGACTTCTCCCCACAAGAATACCAGGAATGTCCCAGTACTCTGGCCTTTGCACTTGCTACTGAGTCTTCAGTGATTGTTAATCTATGAGATTCAGATATTTAAGCAAACCCACATTTTCATGGAAGCCATTTTTTGGTTCCTTTAAACCTAAAACTTCCTCTCTTCACTCTTTCCCTTAACAATACCCATTTCGCTCCCTTTTGTTGTGTGTTGTTTCCTGTCCATAACCCTCACTAGGAGGGAAAATAACAGATGATATAGTTGTTTTCTATTTTACCCATTACTGAGTCTCTGGTTCCCAATGATCCAATCAATAAATATTTGTTGAATAAGTAGTAGTCATTGAATATCAAGATTATATAATGCAACCATCTCATTTACCTAAAGCAAAAGAGGGCTGCAATGTAAGAGTAGCTATGAAAACAGATACAAGAGTGACTGCAGCAAGACCATACTGAATCATTGCTAAAGCGTTCTGAGATATTTCACCAGAACCTGTAACTTCCAGATCTTAACATCGTCATGGTAAGTACTAGACACTGGATGCACATGGTTGAGGGGGAAAAAAAATGGACTTTACCAAAATCATCTGGTGTGTTAGACAGTTAAGAATTTATTTCAAACTAAAATAATTGTTGAGGCTTTACAAAGCTTTATCCACTTTGGACATTTAGCAAATGCACTACTGAGTACTGACTACTTTATTAAAGATTAGCTCACCAGTCCCTGTGTTCAACTTGTATAAGCAGGAATTTTCTTACCTTTGAAAACCATGTGTTTTGTTTTAAACTTGATGATCTGGTAGGTCCATGGTTTAAAGATTCAAAGCTTTCTGCCTGTTTTTCTAGTCTTTTGTTCTCCTTCTCCCTTTGCCAAGTCTATTTTTCCATCTTCTTTTGTTGTTGGTGTTGTTGTTGCTGCTGCTGCTGCTATGTAAATTGCAAATGCATAGCAAGAAAGCTACATAGCTCACCCTAAAGCCACAGAAAACTAGTCAAGGAATGAAGAAGTGCCTACAACATCATTATTCATCTGGGACCAATTACACCACTTCAGAAGTGCCACAACTCTTCCAGTTTTGTTTGTTCACTTGTTTAGATGCTGTTGATCTGTTTTTCTGCCTCTCTGATTCCATAATACCTAAGACCAAGGGGAAACCCCCTTCTCACATCGCATCACCTACAGGCACAGAAATATCTACAGGCACTTGCATGTGTGCTCTGCTCATTTTGGGACTGTGGATATTACTGTTAGGGTGTAGAAGATTTGCTTCATACAGGGAGTTATGGAGCATCTTCGGGGGATCTGAGACCTAGAAAACAGCAGTCCTATTCAAGGAAGACCATGTTACCAGGGAGCCCAGTTATCAATCAACGTGCCACAAAAATTAAACCGTCTCTTAGAACAGCAGTTAAAGCACTGTGGGCAATGAATTCTTAGGGGGTGGCAAAACACATGAAATCCAGTCGTCACATTTTACAGCGAATCTGCTGCTTGATAAACTACAACTGGAGAGCAGACTGTTAGCAAGAAGGCCATTTCTAAGAAGAAAATGAGTTTGTAAAAGATCCGTTTGAATTATTAACTGCAAAGAAGTGGCTGGAGAAGAAAACAGTTGCTGGTATCACTGGCTTTTCTCCTCACGTGTATGATTAGAACAAAGGGAGGCACGGGAGAGCAAAGCAAAGACGAAAAAGCAAATTTCCTTCTGACATAAGGAGGCACATTTTCACGCAGTGCCTCATCGATACATGGAGAGGCCACCTACCAGGTACAGAAAAACACAGCGGCCATTGTGAGTGCAAACAGATGCCAAAGCCAGGGAAAACAACACTCATTTTTACCAAATATCATCTCTTTTTCTGCTTGCAAAAGCATTTCTTTAACACCGACTGGACTTATCTAGCCTTCTCTCTGCATCTTGTAGATTTCACTTCCTTACTCCCAGGACACCTCAAAACCAAATTCAATTTAAAATGCAAGCCAGGCTGGAGGTCACAAGGAAATGACCAAGGTGACAACTGGTGCCTTCTTGCTCTGAAGCTACAAGCAGAAGTAGAATCGATACATATGGAAAAACAGTGCTCGTGTTTTCCAGTTCAATATTCCTCAGCACATTAATGATATGATTTGAAATCCTTCAGTTGAAATGAAGCGTGGAAACACGTTAAGCAGGTCACAGTGGTCAAGTCTCTCCTCTGATGTTACAAGCATGCATTCTCTATGTTAGAAGGAAAGGAATAGATTTTAATCTGTTTCCAGAGAAGAAGCTGACTGGTTGAAGTCAATTCAGTGAAAGCAGTCCCGTGCTTGCTGCTACAGAATATTCTTGAACACTATTGTATCTTCCCTTCCATAGGAAGCAGCTCTCATAGTGCTCCTTGTCTTCTTCTTCAAACCTTTTCTAAAAACTTGGAAGTTTTCTCCAGAGGATATAGGATATGGTTTTTCAGATTATGTGGCTCTCAACAATGCCAAAAGCATTGCTGCTAAGTACTGTCAGAGTTTCCTGCCGTCTGCTCTGATAAGCATGCGTTCTTTTCTTGCATAAAGCAATTGCATGTAAGATCAGTTGAATCAGAAGAACCAGCACAGACTAAATTACTCTTCTAGTTTAAAAAAAAGGAAGGAAAGAAAGGCAGAGTACAAGAAGAGTGCTTACCATAAGCAGTGCAGACCTCATCGGGTACCCTGAAAGCAAAAGACAGAGATGAGTCTGGGGAAACAAAATGCAGGAAGGAAGAGCTGGGTCTCTAGACATGGAAGGTGGGAAGTGTTGAGTGGATTGTCTCTTCATCGTATTCTGGGTTGACAAAGTTTTAGGACTGAGCAAAGAGGCTTTGAATTACTGCTGTTTATTGCCTTTGATGCTGTGGTTTAAAGGAAATTTTCATATACCCAGGCAGACTTAGAAAGCTTTTTTTTTATTATTTTCTAAATAATATTTAATGAACAATCAAAAACAACAAGAACAAACCCCTGTTGCCTCCCCCCTCCCCATGCCTGCCACCCCACCCTCTCCCACTTATCAGCCCTGTCATTCCCCTACACTGGGGCACAGAACCTTCACAGGGCCAAGGGCCTCTCCTCCTCTTGATGACCAACTCGGCCATCCTCTACTATACACATGCTGCCAGAACAATCAGTCCCACCATGTATAGTCCTTGGTTGGTGGTTTAGTCCCTGGGAGCTCTGAGGGTATTGGTCAGTCCATATTGTTGTTCGTCCCAAGAGGCTGCGATCCCTTTAACTCCATTGGTTCCCTCTCTAACTCCTTCATTAGGGACTCTGTACTCAGTTCAATGGATGGCTGTGAGCCTCTACCTCTGTATTAGTCAGGTACTGTCAGAGTCTCTCAGGAGACAGCTATATCAGGCTGGAGTGCCCTTCCTTCAGTCTCTGCTCCATAGTTAGTCTCTGCAACTCCTTCCATGGGTATTCTGTTCCCCCTTTCAAGAAGGAATGAAATATCTTCCTTTTTCTTGAGTTTCTTGAAGTTTGTGGGTGTACTTTACGTATTCCGAACTTCTGGGCTAATAACCACTTATCAGAGAGTGCATACCATGTGTGTTCTTTTGTGATTGGGTTACCTCACTCAGGATGATATTCTCCAGATCCATCCATTTCCCTAAGTGTGACAAAGTTCTTATCCATGACGTAAACTGCAATCAGTCTTCCCAGCTACAAATGACACTCAGCTCTGTGACACCAAAATGTTGCTGTTGTAGATGGCCAGTCAGTACAACTTGACTGAGAGGGACACATTCAGTCTCATAAAGCTAGTGTGCAAAGTAGCTTCATTTTGTGAGTGTGTGTGTGTGTGTGTGTTGATGCGGAACTGGGGGTGGGGGAGAGGAAGGGTAACTTTCTCCAAATCTATGAAGCATGGCCTCCTCCTTGATGCAGCCAGAAGGAACACAGTACTATGCCCATTACGGTAATAGTTACCTGCTATGCTGAGTCCAAGTAGAGACCAAGGGACTCTCATAATGTGGTGGCCATGGCCACGAGTTTCATAAATGATCCATCAGAAAGGAAAGGAAGTAGAGTCGGCTGTCACTTCACCTCGATTGCTTAACTACTGGCCTGCTTTCTTGTATTTCCTTAACTGGTGTTTGATCACTGAAATGAGTCTGGTCTCTGGTCCCCTTTCAGTTTGATGTGGCGGCCAGTGTTTGGAAGGGGGTCCTGGAGTGTGTGTTTATTATACAACTGTTTATATTTTGATAACAGAAGAATATCGTAACAGAGGGGGGGAAAAACAAAATGGAGGTGACTAGAAAAAGTGGACCACAGCAGACTCGCTGACGGGTGGGAGGGGCTGTAATTGAAATTGTAGCAAAGAAAACTTTTGAGAACTCGTGGCTTCTGAAGCTCAGCTCTTGTCCCAGGTGTCTAAGGAAAATATTTTGAAGATTTTTGTGACTTTCATAGAATATTTAATAAATGCACATTTTTAATATTACTATGTCCCATTTTAAGTTGAAAAGGGCTTATGAAGGCTTAATAGGATATTCGCTCTGAGTCAGGGGGGAAGGAATGTGATAAAGACAGCGATTTACCTGAGATCTGAGACAGACCCCTGGGAAGGCACTTGACTGCTGTGTAGGATTAACCGTCCTCTGAAATCTCAAGTTCATCTGCATGTGTTTTGGAGAGGCACCCAGCCCCATTCTCTCCTCAGTAGCTCTATTTGTTCAGTTTGCTGACACCAGACTCTGGGGCTATTGTCTGGATGGCACTTAAAGCCCATTTCGAATTAGGTAGAACATCCTTTGAAATAGTCTTAGCCTCATTTTTCTCAGAATGTGTACAATGAGGAAAATTCATTTCCTTCCTGTCGAGAAAAGTTAATGATAATTTTTCATTATATTAAAATATTACCCATTGTTATGACTTCAGTACAACGTTCCAGGGTTTAGCTGTGCCAAGGCCGAGCCACCCATGTGTTATTTTAGACTTCCTCTAAAAAGAAAAAAAAATAGATTGTTTAAGATGAGTTATGATTCAAAAAAAAAAAAAAAAAGGCAAGTCACACCATTTGGGAAGAATTAGTAGGTAATTATATATTTTTTTTAAAAAAATCACTTTTTAGCATGATGAAAGCCCAAATTTTTAACAATGTTGACTCCAGAATATAATTATAAATGCCATGTTGAATCTCTGAACCAGAAATAAGAGCTTTCTTCTAAGATATAATAAACGCTTTACGTATTGGGGCACCATTTTCTTTCAGTAGCAATGAAAGTCGAATTATAGACTACTATTGTATTGTAATCCCTCAAGAAGTTTATTTATTTATTTTTAAATTTCTATAATCTCCCATGGGTAATTTGTGTCTGAACAAGATATGGAAAGTTCTGGAAGGAGACACACTGAAAAGACCAGCATGGCGTCAGGAAAGTTACCATCCAGGGCTCAGGCAGTGATTTGGCTGATGCAAGACAACCAGAGCCACGGTTCTACTCCTGTACTTCAGAAACAAAGAGAACAAGGAGGGAATCCTAGCAAGGAGCAAAGAGCTTGCTGGGAAAAGGGAGAACAGCTTGGGATGCCCTCCAGCAGCTCATGAATGCAGGACCCCCCACCTCCATTCCCTCCTGGACCAGTGTGCCTTGACCACAGGCCAAAGGGTCAAACAAACAAACTTCCATCTTTCAGCTTTGAAGGCTGAAGTCTGTGATCAAGGTGCTGGAGATACTGGTCTCCTCTGAAGCCGCAGGGCCTGGCCAGTGGATAGTCACCTCTAGCTGTCTCTATGGTTGTTGTCCATGTGCCCTGGTGTTTCTCTTTATCACAAAGACATCAACTCTTTCAGGCTGACGTCTACCCACCATCTCACTCTAACCTAATCGCCTTCCCCAGGGAAAAAAGACGCTATCTCCCCAAACAGCTAGCTCCAGAGCTGCCCACATAAGCTCCTTTTACCTTGGCTCTGTTTTTTTACAGACACATGTTCTGAGGCACTGGGGTTGGGTCTTTAACATGAGTGCAGAGGACACACTTTAGCCATCACTTTGCTGATGGCTGCTTAATGTGTCAGAAGGAACAGGTGATGTAGCCATGGTACACAGATGTAGGCTGTCTCTTATGCATTAGCTTGAAGGAAGAGTTAACCGAAGATGAGAGCCCTCCACCTAGAGATGTTTCAGGCACTGCAAATGGTAAGAAACTAGTTTTATTTTGGCTGAGCTGTTTTTTAAACTGTGCAGTTGAAAGCTTCAGGCATGCTTTCAATGGAGAGATATAGTACAGCTGGCTGCCTATGTTCCCAGGCTGGATTCAACAACTGTGACTCTCAGCCTCCTGTTCCGTCCATCCTTCTTCTTGATTTTTTTCTTTTTTTTAAACACAAATCCTGGTGACTTCATCATGTTATTCCAATCCTCTTCAATATAAATATTTAATTAGAGGACTATTAAAACACAAACGCTAACTTATATGACAAGAGTGCCATTCCCTTGCCTTAAAAATGAGTATTAATTTCACACTTTAATCCCAATTCAAATTTTTCTCATCTCAAAAAAATTATAATTGATTACACGAAGCAGACATATAGACAAGATCGTTATTGCAGTTGGTTGTTAGTAGACCGTTTGTTGTGGGAAAATGGTGTTTTCCAGAGTCATCAACTTATCTTGTCCTCTAAGATTGGGGTTTTGTTTGTTTGTTTACTTGGGAATGGTCCCAACCATCAAGATAAATTCACCTTCTAATAAGTGGGCCTGGGTAGAATTGCATGTTTTTTAGACTTGATGGCTGCACATTGACCTGGAGAGTAGCCAGCCCTACCATAGAGAGAATTAAACTAGCTTTTTCTTTAGCTTCTCCATTTCTGTGTCATTGTGGTAGAGTCTAAAATGTTTCCTCTCATCATAGATAACATTTCTAATACAAAATACACAAGTAATGAACTTGTATTCCTGTGACTCAGTTTATGCACACATGGCCTGGGTTTTAACTGCCCTCCCCACCCATCTTTAAGATAACTTGTCTCAAAGCCAGCTCCACTGCCGCTCAAGGTCCCCATCCTTTCTTTGAGTCTTCCAGGATCAATTTCCTCGTGGACTCCATACACCTGTGTGTGGGACCTGGAAAGGCAGCCTGTTTTCTGGTCGAGCTACAGCTACGTTTAAACCCGGGAGACCAAGCAGATTCATCTGCAAGGGACAGAAGGAAGTTTGCCACAGGCTCCCAGACACTAGGTTCCTGACACCAGGCCCCAGCTGCAGGATTCTGTCCGGACTCCACCCCCACAGTTACCTGGCAACAGCCAGGTATGCTCCTCCCCACAGTTACCTGGTAACATCGAGGATGGCCCGCCCACTATAAAAGGAGCTGCTTGCCCCTCCTCCTTACTCTCTTGCTCTTCTCTTGCCCTCTTGTTCCCCTTCTCTGCCTTCCCTTCCCCCCTTCCTCTACATGGCCATGGCCGGCCTCTCCTTCCCCACTCTCTCCTTTTCTCTGCCTTTCTACAATAAACACCTTAATACCATGGACTGCCTCTTCTCATCTGGACCTGCCATGCTGGAGCAACAGAGCAGATCTTCTGCTAAAGAGCCATGTGTCTAACCTGCAAGGAGGCCTCCCTGCGCTCCAGCCATGGCCACCAGAAGCCAACCGACGCCGCCAACTGAGCTGAGCAAGCCAGACTCCCTCCTCTCTGTGGTAACCTGCCAGAGCTCTCTCCCCCTTCCCTTTTCCCTTCAGCTCGTCCTCAGCTCTTCCGAGACATACAGCGGAGTCTGAGATGTCCGAGAGTGAGAACCTGTCATCCCTGACCTGCAGCAGTGTCTGTGGTGCCTGAGAGTTGGAGCCCAACTCCGGCTGGTTCGCTGGGACCCCAGACTGTGCCTTTTCCCACCCCCGGAGCGGGATCCCGAGGCTTCTCACAGTCCAACGCCTGCCTGGGGGCGGCCTGGGATCCTTGCAGTCAAATTCCCCATGTACGCCTTGCCTAGGGCCCCTATCCCCAAGCGGACGAGGGACCCCATTTTTGTCCTCACACCTACCTGTGGTCATGAGAACTGCCTGCTTCATACACATCAACTGGACACAAAACTCAGCTCCTTCAGTGGCCTTCACAAACTGTCAGAACCATTCGGCCTTCTGTGATCTTTGTCACTTTTAGTACCGGGAGAGCCAGTAAGATGGTAGAAAAAGCCACTTGCTGTACAAATCTGAGGATCCAAGTTAAAGTCTCAAAACTAATAGTAGAAGGAGAGAGGTATCTCCCAAAAGTTGTCCTCTGACCTTCACACCAAGTGTCCTGTGCACATGTATGCACGAACACACATAATGATACACTTAAATGACCTGGGGGCTGCTGTGTGGGTCACAACCTTTAACCTCTCACTTGTCTCGGGCTCCCACGCTCTCTAACCCACTTCCTCACGCCCTCTTTGCAGTCTCTCTTTTTTTGTCTCCTTCAGAATAATTTCTAACTTAGTCTTGGGTCTCACTCTACACTGCAGATGGCTTGCTAAAATCTTTCCCGTCTTGGTATATCCAGGGCTTGCCTTCAGATGAGTTTTGATGAATGAGCTCTTCTCCACCTTCTTACAAGTAGACACCGACCAGCCCCTCCTTCCAATCCAGCTCCTCAGAACTGTTCTCTGACTGAGCAGGGCACTCTGAATGCCACTTGCTTGGTCCATCTGACACTGTTCAGAAAATAGTATTAGAGTTGCGAAAGAGGATGGCCCATATTCCTAATGGCTTTTATAACTTGTTGAAACAACACACCCAGATTATAGAAGTTCACAGTTTTACCTGTGTGCAGCTCTCAAAACCACCTCTGCAAACCTACAGCAGAGATCAGAAACCTTTGGCAAAACAAATCTCCTCAACTTCTCAAATTCCTGAGGCCAAGGAACTCTCACTTGCAACACAAACAAACAAACAAACAAACAAACCAATTCTCTGAATAATTGCACCTCACCCAGTTCAGCATGGCTCAAAAGCTAACTGGACATGCTCTTTTTGAACTTGGTTTCAGAAAGATGTGCAATAATACCAATGATCATGGCTGCCAGGAACTGCAGAATCCATCAACGTGAGACTCAATTCTGGGCCCCGGTATCTTGAATCTGCTTATAATCCCTTGACTCTCTCCTAACCAGGTTATGTTCACAGTTGTGTGTGTGTGAGAGAGAGAGAGTGTGTGTGTGTGTGTGTGTGTGTGAGAGAGAGAGAGAGAGAGAGAGAGAGAGAGAGAGACAGACAGACAGACAGACAGACAGACAGAGACAGAGACAGAGAGACAGAGACAAAGACAGAGAGACAGAGGGAGGCAGAGATGGGTTTGGACGTGTTCATGTGTTGGTGCTTATGCAAGTGTGTAGATGAAGAGTAGACATCAAGTCTCTTTCTCAATCCCTTCTATGTCTTCTTTTTAAAGAAAGGATCTTAAACTGAACCTGGGGCTTACCGACTGGCTAGACCAGGATCTCCGTCTTTGCAGTACTGGGATTACAGGCACATGCCACACCCGTGAGCTCAGCTTATTATGTAGACCCTAGTGACAGCACTTGGGCCTTCATGCTCATGTGGCAAGCAGTTTACTGAGAGAGCTATCTTCCCAGGCCTGACTGGGGGGTCTTTACATCTCCCTTCCTCCACGCTCCTCTGTCACTTCCCTCGACTTCCAGTCATTTTAAATGTGCTCCCAGGGAACTCAAAACACCCGCTGCTAGTCCACACCATCTGAAGAAAGCTCTCCATACAAGTGAGAATATTGACGATGAGTGTGAGTGCACTTGAGCTATGTAGTATTCTCAACTCATCCAGACTGCCTAACACAGAGAAACGCACCTCGTGGAACGGATGTGTGCATATAACAATGCCGGCAAGATGCCTACAGGCCCCTGGGAAGCCGCAGTCTCAAGATCCTGGCACGCAGTCCTTGAAATTAAAGTCTCCCAACATCTTAAATTTCCTCCTCTCTAAGGCTTGGAGTTGGTCGTTTTTTTTGCTACACACCTACAGTTGGACCATGCACCCCCTGGGTTTGTTTGCCAAGGGTAATCTAATGGCTGTAATATTTGAATCGCTCTGCATTTCCTACGTACCCACTTCATTATCTTAACGGAATCTGTATGCCCTTTGTTTGGAAATGTGCATACTGCAAAGGCTAGTACAGCTTACATTTGAGTGAAAATAGTAGATTTATGAGCTGTCCTCCAGTTCTTGTCTGCCCTCTCCTAAGGCCGCAACCCTGAAAAATCAGTCACTGAAACCTGTTTTGGTGTCAACTCTGAAATTCTGCTTTTTTTACGAACATTTCATAATGAAACCTTGGAAATGAGTGCACGGAGGTTTTGCTCCTGACATACCCCAGAAGGTCACATGCTCTAATTCAGCTTAAAGGGACACTAATCATATTCAGTGTGTGAGCGGAGAGGCTTACAGTTGGAGATGACACCATCATTTGCATAGGATGTAAAAAATGAAGGACCATTAATTTTATAGCATTAATTGAAGAGCAGAAGTGTTAGACCTCTATAATTATCTCCAGTGAATACATTTCAAAGACATCTCCACAAATGAGGCTTGTGCGTGCAAATGTGTGAGGACGTAGACACAAAGAGCAAAGCTGAAGCCTCCACTTCGTCCTCCTTCAAGATGCATAGATTAGCGAATTGTTAAGTTAAAACCCCCAACTTAAATTTGAATTGCTTCTTCTGTGTGGAAACAAGACGGTGCGAATACTAGACTCCCAAAGGGAGAGCTTGCACAGAAGGAGACTACCCAGCCTGAAGGCTACGTTTCAGAGCCACTGGAGAGAGAACAAGAGAAGTGGCAGCTCTCTCGGGTGGACCACGTCCCCATATGTCCTCCTCCAACACTCCACTCTCCATCAATCATAGCTTCACCAGGACCTGG
>JADRCC010576839.1:5529-16194 GCA_019843855.1 Hylomyscus alleni
GTATATGTGCACTGTGTGTATACATGCATGTCTGGTGCCCTCAGAGGCCAGAAGAGGGTGTTGCAGCTCCAGAAACTGGAGTTATGGATTGCTGTAAGTGCTCTTAGCAGCTGACTCAGCACCCCAGCCCTGGGTCTTACAGCCCAGCCCCACTTCATATCAGCTCTCAGCTTCCTGACAGCACATGCAATGCAACCAGATGCCTCATACTACTGCCTTGCCCATCACCACCCGTTTGAACTGTCAGTCAAAATAAACCCTTGAGGGGGCTGGAGAGATAGCCCAGCTGTTGAAATCACTCTGTCACAACAATCAGTAACTCCAGTTCCAGGGAATTCGACGCCCTCTTCTGATCCCCACTGTCCCAGGGTTGCTGCTGTGCCTTCTCACGTTTGTCACTGCTGTATTCCTCATGTGCCCGGCATGGTGTGAGTGGGCGTGGAGAAGGGAGAGACCCTCACCGCCTATGACCTGGTGTGATTGCTTCCTGGGTGATTGCCCACTCTGTTGGGCAAGCTTCTTGCAGATCAACATGAGAATAAACTTTGATGAGATAATGCTGTTTAGATGAGTCAATGATTTCATGGAATTCTTGATTTAGGAAGTTAGAGCCATTGATAAAAAGTCTAGGGAGATGGTTTAAATTGTTTTGCCAGAAAGATACAATAAAGCTAGAATCAAGAATAGGATGTGCCCCTCCCTTGTAGAACAGTGAGAGCTGCATAGGTTAGGAAAGGAGTGCGGTGAGCTCTCGCCATTACAAGTATGCAATTGTACTTGGAAGAAAAAACTGGGCTTGGGACAAGTTAATGATCAAAGAAAGTATTCATTCTAGGTTGGGTCTAAGTTCCTGGACCTTGTGATCTAGGGATGTGGCACAGGTTTCAGTGTGCACCATGAAGAGACAGGGTTATGGATAAAGAGTATAGCAATCTAATGTCTCGTGCCCCCCAGGGTACCCTGACCTGCAGGGATAGGAGGCACGACACATCCACCCCTTCCTAAATGATTTTGAACCAGGCCCTTTATTTGTTGTAAGGGAATAGATACATTAGGTAAGGGGAAAATGAAACAAAATGTTACAAGAGATTAAAAGGGAGGAGGAACAGCCTTTATGCTGAGTGAATGTTAATTGTTACTAAGTTCTGAGCCTATAAATAAACCCATGCCAATATTACAGAGAAAGTCTGAGACCCCAGGGCTAAAACCCCAAAGTAAAAAATGTCTTTAAGCTAAAGCCTCCAAGGCAGAATTATCCCAAAGCAAAATGCTTCTAAGCCAGAGAATGCCTTCTAAGCAAGTGAGTGGTAAGGCAATGCTGCCTCTCTGAGCTAGTGAGAGAAAAAGCAATACTGCCTCCAAAGGCAAAACTGCCTCGAATCTCCTTGGAACCAGCTGCTTATATAGAGCTGGGTGACGTAGTCAACTGCCAGTCAGCTAAATTGTTTCTGATTGGCTAAGCCATGTGCTGTGAGTCAACCTGTCAGTTTGGAAGTTCAGTTGGGGTTTTCTGAAGCTGCCAACTGCCGTTTGGCTTTTGTGAAAACTCTGTCTTAAAGAGACATGCTCACTACAATCTAATATGAGTATAAAAATGCAAAATAGATGATCAGCTAGTTTAGCTGAATGAGACTTCCAAAATGAAACCTAAGACAGATGAACATCTGTTTCTTGGTAAATACAAACTATCATCAGCTAAGCATAGGAAAAATCTTGCTATTATAGACTTGGCTTGCTTAAACGTTGTTCGTTAATGACAAAAGAATTATTGCTTTGGGGTTACAATGAACTTGTGGAGAGAAAGATAGATGGGAATGTTTCGTTAGGTATGAATTTTAAAAGAATACACAATCAATAATCCTGTTGTAATTTCATTTTGTTTAATTATTTTATTTTATTTTATTTTATTTTATTTTATTTTTTGAGTCAGGGCTTCTCTGTGTAGTCCTGGCTGTCCTGGAACTCACTCTGTAGACCAGGCTGGCCCAGAACTCAGAAATCCACCTGCCTCTGCCTCCCAAGTGCTGGGATTAAGCGAGTGCGGCACCACCGCCCGGTTGTTTAATGATTTTAATCTGCTTTTGAAAAATATGTTTTTGTGATGATTGTTTTTAGAGAATATGTAACTTGTGGCTATTCAGTAATCTTTTTCTTACATAGAGAACTTTGTTTTAGATGATATAAAAAGGCTAAGAGAAAAAAATAAAGTTGTCCAATCAACTCATTTGAGTTTATTCCATCCACCAAATATATTTGGTGTGTATGTGTATGTGTATGGTATGTGTGTGTATGTGTGTGTGTATGTGTATGGTATGTGTATATGTATATGTATGTGTATATGTATATTATGTGTATGTGTATATGTATATGTGAATGTGTATGTATATGTGTATGTATATGTGTATGTGTATGTGTATGTGTATGGTATGTGTATATGTGTATGTGTATGTGTGTGTATGTGTATATGTGTATGTGTATGTGTATGTGTGTGTATGTATATGTGTATGTGTATATGTATGTGTATGTGTATCTGTAAGTGTATGGTATGTGTATATGTATATGTGTATGTGTATGTCTATGTGTGTGTATGTGTATGTGTATGTATATATGTGTATGTGTATGTATATTTGTGTATGTATATATGTGTATGTGTATGTATATATGTGTGTGTGTATGTGTATATGTATGTGTATGTGTATGTATATGTATATTGTTGGAGCCTGCTAACTGGAGCTTTGCTCTCTCCCTCCACAAAATGTGTATATGTATGTATGTAACTTTGTTCCACCGACCAATGTAGGAACATGAATGTATATATGTATGTATGTATATGTGTGAACTCATTGGGGCTTGTCTTGCTTCATCTACTCTGTGTGTGTGTGTGTGTGTGTGTGTGTGTGTGTGAGAGAGAGAGAGAGAGAGAGAGAGAGAGAGAGAGAGAGAGAGAGAGAGAGAGAGAGAGATTCCCCCTTCTCTTCTCCTTCTCACAGGTCCCCAAAGAATTTAAAGAGTTCAGAGAGTTTCTAGAGAGTCCCAGGGAATGCTGGCCCCTGTGAATCAAGCTTTATTCCCTCAGAGAAAAGTCTTCTGAGTGATCAATCAAACACTCAGCCCTCCTCAGTTTACCCCGTAGTGTCAAAGCTGTCTCTTTGACACTAAAAGTGTCAACATTTCTTTTAAAAAACAGGTTCTCTCTACATAACCCTGACTGTCCTGGAGCTCACTATGTAGACCAGACTGGCCTCAGTTTCAAAGATCCATCTGCCTCTGCCTTTTGATTGCTGGGATTAAAGGCGTGCACCCCATGTCTGGGAAGACCTTCATATTTTAAAGCTTTGGTAAACTTCTGAGCCATTGCTTTCTGAGGGAGGAATACATGAATAGATAGATTTTTATTTTCTCCTGGAACAAAAATGAGTGCCTAAGGTCAAATCCAGTCTTCTGGTGGGAACTGTTACCACACCCTACTCTGCCTTTGATTTGTCACACAGTTGTGCCCTTCGGCTGGGGATTTTCTATAATCATTGTCGTGTAGCAAGGGCACACAGGTGGAGACCCTACTATGTCTTGAAAGCTCAAAAGTTGACTAAGTCCACTTGTTCCAGTGGACTTAGATTTTCAATGTATCGTGTGTGCAGGAATACTGGACATGGGCTGCCTGCTTCCTGGCAAAGCTGGGGACAGGACAGAGTTCTTTCCTTTTGTTCCCATTTTGTGGGAGTATGTGCGCATCAATGTGTGTGTGTGTGTGTGCAAGCCAGAGGACAACCTCAAATGTCATTCCTCAAGAGCCATCCACATTTTGTTCTTTTTACTTTTTGAAAAAAGATTTATTTATTTATTTTATGCATATGCATACACTATCACTCTCTTCAGACACACCAGAAGAGGGCATCAGGTCTCATTACAGATGGTTGCGAGCCACCATGTGGTTGCTGGGAATTGAACTCAGGACCTCTGGAAAGGCAGCTGGTACTTTTAACTGCTGAGTCATCTCTCCCACCCCATTTTTACTTTTGTTGAGACAGGGTCTTTGACTGGCCTGGATTTTGCCAAGTAGACTAGGTCAGTTGGTCAGTGAGTCTGAGGGATTCATTTCCCTATGCTTGGATTCCAAACACACACCATCACATCTGCCTTTTTTCTTTACCTTCATTCTGGGAATCAACTCAGGTCCTTGTACCAGACAAGCACTTCATCAACCAAGCCATCTCCACAGCTCCATGTTTTGGGTTTTTGAGACAGTCTGACAACTTATCCCAGGCTAGCCTGGGACTTGCAGTCACCTCCCCCCTGCCTTTGTGGGTCATAGCTGTGGGCCTCATACCTGGCTTTCTGGTGTTTTCTTTAATGAGCTGACCTCAGGTCTAGGTTCTACAAAGAGCACAATGTGGGAGCATGATTTTGCTTGGGCCCCACCCCTCAAAGCTGGAGGCAGCTCCCTTGGATAGTGTCATGGGCAGGGAGCTGGCACAGCTCATCCTTCTGTTTCCATCGTTCACCCTTCAGAGGCCCCAGGGACCCTAAGATGCTGCTGCTGGTGTTCAGGGGAGCCAGCCTGGGCTGCTCTGAGACTTCTTCCACTGCCTGGCACCCTGACTCCCACAGCTGAGACGGAACAGGATAATCAATTAGGGAAGATAAATCCGGAGTCTGGTTGCTCTTCTCTTAGAATTCACAGGGGCAAGGGCATTTGAGCTCAGCCTTTTATCCTTTTGGACTTCAATACACTTACACTTTCAGTCACAAGGCAGCCTTTGGCCATGAACTAGACCCGGGGACTATAATAAAGACTTCCTAGTGGAACCTGAATCTACTGTTGGTTTTTCCTACCGGAGTTTATTTAATCTCATTTCCAGACCTCGAATGAGCAACAACAAAGCTCAATGTATGCTGAAGTGGGAAAAATAATAGGCAATAGTTAATTTTCAAAGCAGAAACCTGAGCAGCCTTTGTCTCAATTTGATGAGCACACGCATGCTTCTGCAGCCCAGGGCTGAGGGGGTCACTTCAAGAGCTACAAGCAGCAGCAGCAAGGTCAAGCATGGTGGGCACACCAGTCAATGCCAGCGCTAAAGCATGGTGGGCACAGCTGTCAATGCCAGAGCTGCAGAGACTGAGACAGCAGGGATTTTGCAAGTTTGAGGCTAGTCTGGGTTACATTGTGAGGTTCAGACCAGCCTGAGCAACAAAGTATGACATTGTTTCAAAAAAAAAAAAAAAAAGCCAAAACAAGAATCTAGGGAAGTGGTTCAGTGGATAAAGTGTCTGCCCCACAAGGGAGAGGACACAAGTTCAGGTCCCCGGCTCCCTTGTAAAAAGCTGGCATTGCAGCATTTCTCTATAACCCTAGAGCTGAGTAGGCAGAGACAGGCAGAACCCTGTAGTTCATCATCTAGTCAATCCAGCTGAGCCAGTGAGCTGCACACTTGAACAGAACACGCATGCGCACAATATGCACAGACACCATACACTACACAAATAAGCCCAGAGTGGTGGCACAGGCCTTTAATCCCAGCACTTGGAAAGCAAAGGCAAGGGTCTCTGTGAGCTCCAAGCCAGCCTAGTCTATATAGTGAGACCCTGACTCAAAACGAATAACCAAAGCAAATGACAGGGAAGGAACACTGGCAGATATCGGGGTTCAAGGAGCCAGGGCCAGGGCTAGTCTGTGTCACTCTTAGCCTCACGGTGTCCACAGGTTTGACAGCTGTGCCTAATAGTCAAAAAAGAAGCAAAGGACAAAAAGGCACCTTCTAGGAGCCCTGTTCCTGGCTCATCCTGTTCTCTTAGTTTGCTCCTTCCCTGTCCTAGTCAGCTTTAATTGTGAACTTGATAAGGAAAGCCTCAGCTGGAGAGTGGCTGTGACCAGATGGCCCTGTGTCCATGTCTACTGGGGATGGACTTAACTGTTAACTAATGTAGGAGGGTCGAGGCCATTGTGGGCAGCACCATTCCCTAAGCAGGCGTTCCTGGGTTGTATGAGAAAGCCAGACGAGCACGTCCAGAAGCATCCTTCATAATTTGTTGTCCTTCTCTGGCTGTGAAGTGAATTCCTTGGTCAAAGGTAATATAGTTTGAAATGGCAAACAGGTCTGCTTTCAGGTCCCGACTTGGACTTCAGCAGAGAAGGTCCTACACAACTCCTGGAGAGGCACTTTGCTGAAAGCAGTGATCACCCATGTGGACTTCCTGTCAGGCTCCCTGGAACAGCCATCTCTTCAGTCTCATTATTTACGTGTGTGTGTGTGTGTGTGTGTGTGTGTGTGTGTGTGTGACTGCAGGCTCATACCACAGTGCATGTATAGAGGTCAGAGGACATTAGTGGGAGCCAGTTCTCTCCTTCCACCTTGTGGGTCGCAGAGGCGGATCTCAGGTCGTCAGACTTAGTGACCAGCACCTTTACTTGATGAACCATCTCACGAGCTCTGAATGTGCTCTTTAAGGCAGGTTGACTTACACACGCCTGTGTTGTCTATCCGAAATAGAATGTGACAAGGAATCCAGTGATGTCTCTGACAGTCCTGGGAAAGGGGAATCTTACAGTGACCCCAAAGCCCACTCCCAAGACTCTGGTCACTGGCTGGAGGCTGCCCAGGAACAGGACTTAGAAATCCCCAGTCTCTGGCCTCTGCTGTCAAGGTGGAGAGTGGTGCTGGAGAAAGGCCTTGGCTCCTTGAGACTTTGGCTTTCCTCTCAAGGCCCCCTGCAAGGCAGGCTGCTGCTGCCATCTCCACATAGAGAAAGAGGGGAGCTCCTACCTCCCTGTCTTCCTTTTTTTCTGTTTTCTTTTTTTAATCTTCGCCTGTGGGAGGGGAGGGTTCAGCCCTCAGAAGCCAGAGGCAGCTTCTTCCCTCTGGAGACCTACATGCTGGCATGACAGATGCAAGGGGAAATGAGGCATAGCATTTTAGCAAGGCTGGCCAAGCTTAAGTGGGTACTAACCCCAAACCACATTAGAATAGGGAAATCTTCACCTTCGCCTGCCTGGCCTAGTATTGCTTTCCCTTGGTTCCCAGCACCCATCCAGAGGCGACTCACACAGACCTCTAATCCTAGATCCAAGGGATCCAATACCTCTGGCCTCATGAGCAAAAGTTACATACACATAACTTAAGAAATAGATTAGCTGGGCAGTGGTGGCGCACACCTTTAATCCCAGCATTTGGGAGGCAGAGGCAGGCGGATTTCTGAGTTCAAGGCCAGCCTGGTCTACAGAGTGAGGTCCAGGACAGCCAGGGCTATAACAGAGAAACCCTGTCTCGAAAAACCAACCAACCAACCAAACAAACAACAACCAAAAAAAAAAAACCAGAATTTCCCATCTCAGTATGGTCAACCTGTGCAAGTTGACCACAGTAAATATGGCGGAGTGTGGGTTGTTGTAGAGAGCTGCGAGGTGCCACGCCCTGAGATGGCGCTGGTTTCCGCCTTCCACTAGCCCAAAAGCCAGTGCTCTCTGAGATAATCAAGTCCTAAATTGGCTACGCTTGTTGCCTCTGGCTGCTTCTGCATTGTGTGACCTATCTGCTGTTCCCATGTGGCCTGCAGGGGTTGGCGGGCACAAGGGTATTTAGGTCCGTGGGCATTCCCCAGGAGTAGAAGGAGGAGAGTAGGAGGAGAGTAGAGCTAGCATGTAACATCAAGGGGCTAGCTAGAGGAGTGGAGCTAGCCAGAAGTAGGAGGATAAGCATGTAACATCAAGGGGCTAGCCGGGAGTAGAGGAGAGTAGAGCAGCAGGGAATAAGCTTGTCTAGCTAGCTAGAAGAAGCTGAGGAAGAAGCATGTAACAAGGTCCTGAATAAAACTGCTTAAGGAAGAGCTCATGGTCGTGTCCTTCTTGCTGGTCGAGAGGGCTGCGACAGGGTGTCACCAACAGAATCCTTCCCCTCCCCTCACTCAATGCGGTAGACACCCCGCCCCCAACTATGATCATCTTGCCTACAGTGTGAAGTTTGCATTGTACACGGTTGTGAAGTCACAGGTGCTGCGCACACAAGAGCCTTGGCTGGGTTGAGCATGCGGCCACAACGTCATGAAATATTTCACATCTTTGGTGCAAGTTTGAGGTTATTGAACCCAACACTGAACTCAGGGGGTCATGCTTAATAAGGAGCTAAGGTGAAGATCTTTTATGTCATTTATTAGCTGGAAATTCTTAAGTGTTTGAGCAAGGACTTAGCAGTCGTGCTGCTGGTTTCTAAAGGCAGAAATTTTTGGCAACCTACTTTTAATAAGGATTCAACCTCTCCTCTAGCCCACCACCCAGCAGAGGTAGTGGAAGAGAAAAGTTTTTAGTCTGTGGGGAAAGTGGACCTGCTCAGCAATAGTTCTTTGGGGGTGAGCTTGATCTTCTTTCTCAGCAGTTCAGTCCCACAGGAAACACCACACACGAACCAGCAGCTGTAGACCAGTCCTCTAAGCAGGCAGACACCACACACAAACCGGCAGCTATAGTCTAGTCCTTTCTGCAGGCAGACACCAGGCACGAACCAGCAGTTGTAGTTCAATCCTGAAGAAACCACAAGACTTGCCAACTGGCCTGAGGTGAGCCCTTGGAAGTGGCAAGGTGCTACAGGAACCTCACAAGCAGTTCTTTGGCAAGTTTCTCTCAAGGACTGCTTTACCACAAGTTGAGCTCAACAACGCCATGAAAGGCGAACCAATACATGTATGTCATTAGCAAAGAATAACAAATTGGAGTAAATCAAACCAATGCTCAGAGCTTGTCTCCTACTGTTTGTGGGGTCATATTTATACTCCTTCAACGTGTGTCCTTTCACGTGTCTGCTCTATCCAAACATCCTCTCACCTGTGTGCCCCAGCAAAACATCATTTGACATAATTAGCTTTCCAAAGAAACCAAGCCCTCTGCAGGCCACTTCATGTTTCGGTCCTGCACCTGAATTTCAAGGACTCTCTCTTCTGCAGTGCTTGGGCTCTGAGAGGGCATGAACTGTGTCCAACTTAATAGCTTCTGTGTGCTGTTACTGGAGAATAGAAGGTGGTGGGAACCTTCAGGGAAGGTGCATCAAGGCCCTGAGCTGTGTCTGCTGAGGAAGAATAACCAGAGTCCAGAGACAAATGCAGCTGTACTTGTTGGCCCAGGCTTTAAGAACATTCTACCAAAGCCCTCTTGCATGTGGATAAGCAGGTCTGTGGGCCTCTCATGTGGCCTGCCTTAGGCCAAGGCAGCTAGATTAAGTGGCAGTCCCCAGATGTCCTGGCTTGCAGAGGGAGCGGATTTCTGTCCAATTTGCTGCATATTAAGCCTGACCCATTGGGCTGTTCATCCATCTGTAAATCCCAGGGGTAAGGTGGTAATCCCAGGGGTAAGGTGTCATGAGCTATGGACAGCACAGGGCACCAGGAAAAGGCCACTGACATAGGGCACTTAAAGTTGGGACCCAACCATCAGAGTAAGTTTTAAGGGTCTGATGCATCTTGGTGAAGTGTGGCTCTATCTATCTTGGGAAACGAGCTAACAGGAGTCTGTTAGCTGGGCACGATGACACATTCCTTTCATCCCAGTACTGGGAGGCAAAGGCAGGCAAATCTCTGCGAGCTCATGGCCAGCCTGGTCTATATATTAAGCCCCATGCCAGCCAGAGCTACACAGTGAGAGCCTTCTGGGCTCCCTACAGGTTCACGACCTATGCTACCTCCTTGGGGAAGGAGGTAGGTTTGGGAGTGGGGACCCCTGAATCTCTGGCAGTATTTTTGTCTAAGAGAGAGCTGGTGACAAGTGTGTGCAACTGGTGAAAAGCTTGGGCAACTCAAAATGACTTTTTGTCTTGTTTTTCCACTTTTCAAGACAAGATTTCTCTGTGTAATCCTGGTTTTCCTGTAACTTTCTGTAGACCAGGCTGGCTTCCAACTCACAGAGATCCACCTGCCTCTGCCTCCCTAGTGCTAGGATTAAAGGTATACCCCACCACCAGCTCAAAATGACACAATTTTGATAGGGGGCTCAGTGGAAGAGTACTTGCCTTGATGCATAAAGCCCTGGGTTCAATACCCAGTGTGTGGTGTGTGTGTGTGTGTGTGTGTGTGTGTGTGTGTGTGTGTGCACGTGCGTGTCCTCACAGAGCACTTGCGACTGGTGTGCTTTTCTGTACACTCTTCAGTGTGATGTTGGCTGGATTGTCTCTAGAATGGACACAAACTAAAGGAGCTACTTGTCACGTGTGTCCACACCAGCACTTACCCATCCTCTGTTACAGATTGTCAACGTTCAGGTTCCAACTACAGTGGAAAGCTACCTTCTTCCTCTTGTAGGTATGTGTATGCCTGAACGTGTGTGTGTGTGTGTGTGTGTGTGTGTCTGTACACAACATTTGTACAGTGGCCATCGAAGCCAGAAGAGTTACAGTCAGTTACAGACAGTTGTAAGCCACCATGTGGGTGCTGGGAACTGAATCTGGGTCCTCTGAGACAGTAACAAGCCCCTTTGTCTGCTGAGCCACCTCTCTAGACCCCGATTTCCAGCAGTTTTTAAACCTCACCCATCTGGTAGGTTTCTCTCCTGTGGCTGCCAGAAAATTAACTCATGAATTCAACCTGAAGTACCACAATAGAAAGTGCCAGACGACAATGTGACCCTCCTGCCCTGTTCTTTCACCTTTGTTCTCCTTGGTCTACCAGGCAGCTTCTGACACTGCTTTT
>JADRCC010576840.1:6164-26249 GCA_019843855.1 Hylomyscus alleni
AGAGAGAGAGAGAGAGAGAGAGAGAGAGAGAGAGAGAGAGAGAGAGAATTTTATTTCATTTGGCTTATCTATTATGAAATACCACAGACTTTGTGCCTTAAAAATCACAGAAGTTAGTTTCACCCATGATCCAGGCACAGCAGTTTGGCATCTAGTGAGACTCAGTTCTCATCTATAGATGATTCCTCTCACATGAGCTCTTGAGGCAGAGGAGGCATTCAGCTCTCAGGGGCATCACTCTATAAGAGTAACCATCTTTTTTTATTATTGGTTATTTTATTTATTTATGTTTCTAATGTTATCTCCCTTTCTCCTATTCCATCCCTCCCCCTGCTTCTATGAGGGTATTCCTCCATGTATCCAGGAACCCACTCCCGCCTCATGGCCCTGACATTCCCCTATGCTGGGGCATCAAGCCTTCGCAGGACCAAGGGCCTTCACTCCCACTGATGCCACCTAAAACCATCCTCTGCTACATATGTAGCTGGAGTCATGGGTCATTCCATGTGTACTCGTTGGGTGATGGTTTAGTCCTTGGGAGCTCTGCAGGGTCTGGTTGGTTGATATTGCTGTTTTGTGTAAAGGAAATACAGGGACAAAAAGTAGAGCAGAGACTGAAGGAAAGGCCATCCAGAGACTGTTCTACCTGGGGACCCATCCCATCTGCAGCAACCAAACTCAGACTCTATTGCTGATGCCAAGAAGTGCTTGCTGACAGGAGCCTGATATGGATGTCTCCTGAGAGGCTCTGCCAGATCCTGACCAATACAGATGTGGATGCTTGCAGCCAACCATTGGACTGAGCAAGGGGACCCCAATGGAAGAGTTAGGGGAAGCACTGAAGGTGCTGAAGGGATTTGCAACCCCATAGGAAGAACAGTGACAATCTTAATCACTGGTTCTTTGCCCCTGTGAGCTATTTGCTTCCTGTAGAGACTCCTCTGCATCCATTCACACTGGAAACTGGGCTTATATATTCCAGATATAGGAATATATAAATATTCAGTCTAGAGCTGAACTTGAATACATGTACAAAAGAACAACAGGGCTCCAAAATGGTGCTCAGAACTCTGAGCGTTAGTAAATTCAAATAGAAGCCACAGTCACATCCTATCTTTTAGGATGGTGGCTGTTATGAAAAGGTTGAAAGTGAAACCCCCCTGGACTGTATTAGCAAGGAGGTGTGGAGACTAGAGTATCAGCACTTTTGCTGGACTAAAGTCATGCAGCCATTTGACACACAGCATACCCATTCCCCAAAACACTAAGAATGGAACCAGCCCTTGAAATTCATCTAAGTGCCTAGTCGTATTGGAACATTTGGATACAACAGATGTTTTCACATTTGAGCCATTTTGAGCCATCACCACAGACATGAGAGTGCACATAAGTCAGTGAGATATTGGCTTCAGTTCCTCTTGCTGAACTCTCAGAACCGTGGTTTCTGGGTTACAGTGGTAGTTCGATGAGTGTAAATGTAGGTTATTCCTCTTTACACAGGAAAAAAAATCTCACTATAATACAAAGGAACATGGAAGACATTATCCCATACAAAAGAGTCCGGTTACAGAAGGGCAAGTGCTGCATGAACCAGTGCCAGAGGATTCCAAAGAAATCACTCCCCAAAGCCAGACATAGGATTATGGGGAAAGGGCAGCTCATGCTCACTCAGTGGGTGTATGGTTGGATTTTGCACATGCAAGTTTCCTAGTGCTATACTCATACTTGACTAAGCACAAGACATACTTTAAAACTTGCTCCTCTGGCCAGGCGGTGGTGGCGTATGCCTTTAATCCCAGCACTTGGGAGGCAGAGGCAGGCAGATTTCTGAGTTCGAGGCCAGCCTGGTCTACAGAGTGAGTTCCAGGACAGCCTGGGCTATACAGAGAAACACTGTCTTGAAAAAACAAAACAAAACAAAACAAAACAAAACAAAAAATCCCTTCCTCCTCTGAGCCAGGTCTAGAAGCAATCCTGCTTGTAATTCCAGCACTCGGGAAGTAGAGGAGGCAGAAGGATCAAGGTACGCTTTGGCTGCATACCAAATTTCAGCTTGTACAATATGAGATCCTGTCTTAAAATCCTCCCCACCCACTTTGAACAATTTAAACAGTTCTGATTTTAGCTCATTTTTTCTTGCATATGTTTGGCTATAATTTATTAAGGAAAAATTGTTAGGCTTTTGTGACTATCTATGTCCCAAACGTGTCTCTGACAAGGTGTGTGTGTGTGTGTCGTGATCCATGGTGGCCAAAATGCTGGATGACCATCTACGTCAACCAGTCAGAAGTCTGCACCTGAACTTGAAGCTCCTTGAAGGCTGAGGGTTTCCTAAAGAGAAAACTTCTCAAAATGGAGGCATTCCAAGAAAGGTCACAGAAGGAAAATGGCTGGGAAGCATCTTTGCAGAGACTGTTGAGTCCATCAAGCAGAATGTGATTCATCTCCTCACTGTTTGAAGATAACTGTCGTATTTAAACTCAGGTCCAGTGGCCTGAGACCATTCCATGCAGATGAACATTGCTTGATGCTCTAGCTCTCTCCACATTCCTTTGTTCTCTGAGATACTGGTCCATCCCTCAAAACCTAAGGACACAAGACAGGGTTCTAGTTATTTCCCTTCCATGCCAAGACCTGGAGGACTAGTGATCATGTCTCTTAGAGCTAACTGTATATGCATACTCAGTAAATAGAGCCGAAGGAATGCAGCATCCCTTCATTTTCTTAGCCTGTCAATATCTCTGGTTCTCTTTACCCTGCTGACAAGAAAGTGATGACTCCCTCTTTTCCAAAGCTGTAGTCACAGGAAACCTCTATGTTTGGTGTCTGGAGAGAAGAAGTAGAGGACAGAGCCACACCTGCCTAAGTAGGTCAGCCTCAACCTCCTCCCAGAGCCTAGAAAGCACATGGAGTGCAAAGACCCTGAGGACTCGGGCGTTTCTGGGGGCTCTGTCAGACTGATGTGTGAAACTTGAAGTTGCCTAAGTGGGAATATCTGCTCTCAGTCACTGATGGTGCCACCCATATCCCCAATCATTCCCCTAGTAGATCTCTAATATCAGACTTCCACACCTGAAACACTGGCAGGCTCCAGAGAATTCACATTTTAAAGGAATGTCCAGGTAACTAGGTCCCTAAGCATTCAGCTCAGCTTGAATTTCTCCCACTGTAGGGCAGTGATAGTGTAATTAATGCTGAGCTGTCGGCACACCAGGGTCCCCTGGGTCTGCCTCCAGGGAAGCCCGTGGCTCCCAGGGGATCACATGCATGACGGAACCATGGTTAAGGTACTTAACCCAACTCAGTGCACCTCGGTCACTTTTCCCAAGGTCAGCAGGGCAGAGTCGGGTGTTGACAGGCTCTCTCACATCTACCTCTGAACTTAGCAGCTCTTCGGACTCAGCCAATCAGGTCAGTTCTTTGTGTTTTAGTTTCTTACTATACAAACACATAATAATATTATTCCAAGAATTTTGAGAGGACTAGATATGATAATGCATATCAAGCATTTAGCACAGTGACAGTGCAAAGAAAACAACCTTAAACTTTTGCTGATACCAGTCTTTTAACAAACTGGTCTCCCACAGGACAGGCATCGTGGTTTTCCTGCTGGACCATGCTCCCCAAGTATACTCAATATCTGCAGAAAACAGTGTAATATGCATGTGTGTTATTTGTGTGTTGTGTATGTATATGGCATGTTTTGTATGTAGGTGGTATAAGTGTTTTATGTGTATGTTCCTTCTGTATATAAGTTGTGTATGTCTGGTAATGTATGTGGTATGCATATGTGTGATGTTTGTTGTATATGTAGTATATGTTGTGTTTATATGCACATGGTGGGTGAGTGTGTATGGTGTATATCTGGTGTAAATGGTATGCATTTGGTGTATATATTGTAATGTGTATGGATACAGTATATGGTATGGTGCATTCATGATTTGTAGGAAAAATTGATAGGTCCCTGGAAGTCACTCACCTTCAATACTGCAAATTTTGATCTTTCAGCACAGGTAATCAAAAGAGATCTCTTAACAGGTCAAGGTGGCAGGGAAAATGACTTCTCCTAGGTAGGGCTTGACTTCTGCCCTAGCCAACTGGAATCCAGTGCCTAATCTGCCACTAGGAGTGTCTGCAGGTTTGCACTAGTGGTCACTGGAGTTCACCAGTTGTAGGAATCAGTGTGAGCATGTTGTTGCACAGCACTGACAGCAACTCCACTCTGCTCATTTCTGCTACTAGGTCCACAGAGATGAATGCAGGCTAGAGAGCACCTTCCTGTACAGGCAGGGTAGCCCTGGCAGCAGCTGGCACTGGGCCCTGCAACTCCTCAGTAAGGCAGCCTTTGGAAGCCTCCTGGAAGCAGTGCCCAGTGTTCTAGAGAGCCGAGAGGATCCTCTTGTACTCCTTGCGGAAGTTCTGGTTCAGAAGCCCATAAATAATGGCATTAAGGCAGCTGTTAAAGTAAGCTAGGAAGTAACTGGTGATAAAGAGCCCTTCTGGGACCTGGAGAGCCATTGCCTCTGGGTTGATGGCCACTGCAAGGCCAATACAGTTGAGGGGGGCCCAGCATATAGCAAAAACCACAAACACTGCGAACATGATTAGGAAACTGCGCAAATTACTGGGTCTCAGATGCAGCTTCCTCTCAGCCTTGGCCTTCTTTCGGGCTTGGATCACCAGTACCCAGATTCGCAGGTAGCAGAAGGACACCACAGTGATTGGAAGGAGGAAGTGTGTGGTCACCACAGCTGCAGTGTACGGTGTGCTGGCTGTCTGGATGAAGGTGCAGGAATAGATGCATGGATCATACTCTAAAGACCCCACAAAGAAATTGGGCACCAAAGCCACCAGAGTGAGGAGCCAGATGAGGCTGATGTAGACGGGAGCATGCCAACGACTGCACACCCGATGATAGGTGGTACTGTGACAGATGCACCAGTAGCGGTTGATGGCAATGGCTGTGATGTTGAAGACAGAGCCGATGACACTCAGGCCCATCACAAAGGCACTGGCCTTGCAGTGGGCCTCCCCAAGGATCCAACCGTCATAGATAATGGCCACAAGGATCAGTGGGTAAGGGTACAAGGCTACCGCCAGGTCAGCCAAGGCCAGACTCACCACAAACAAATTACCTGAAGCAGGAAACACAGATCAGTAGTCAGTAGGGGTCCCACAACTCCTGATCATTACTTTGGGTGACAGGGGACATATATTTGGGTAAAATGCTTGTACCTCAAGCGTGAGGATCCAAGTTTGATTCACAGAACCCACACTTTAAAAAGAAAACAAAGTCAGGCATGGTGATAATTCTTAAAATTCCAGGGAAAGACAGGCATCTCCCTGGGGCTCACCGACTACCCAGTCTAGCCTAATTAGTGAGTTTCACATTAATAACAGATCTTGTCTGAAGATATAACGTAGATGGTACCTGAGAATACAGGGATGGTACCCAAGGTTTGTCTCTGGCTTCTATACCCATACTTACCATACTTACTCTTGCATCTACACACACACACACACACACACACACACACACACACACACATACACACTACACACACTACACAGACATGGACATGACATTTTGTCTTTCTCTGAACCACTTTGATCAGCACTGGGGGTGGAAATCAAATGCCATTTAGAGACAGAAACGAGGGTTCAGATTGCATCTGGGCTTGTCTCCCAGGTTCTCATGTGCTTCCTTTTGTAGTTTGCAAAGCATTGATAATCACCCTAGTGGTAGGTGTAAAGAGAACAATGGCCAGTGGAGTGGGTACTATCAAATAACTGCTTCCAGGACAGGAACAGAGGCATGGTGTCCGGGTTGGTTTTTGTCAACTTGACACAAGCCTAGACATATCTGGGTAGAGGGAATGTTAATTGAAAAAATGCTCCCTTAAGATTGGCCTATAGGCTTATGAGCAAGTCTGTGGGGGCATTTCCTTGGTTTATGAGTGATGTGTGAGGGCCCAGCTAGAGCAGGTTGTGAGCAGAGACTGAGGGAAGAGTCAACCAATGACTGCCCCTACTTGAGTTCCATCCCATGTGAGAGAGCTAACCCCTGGCACAGAGTATCATTATACTCTGCTATGCTTGCAAACAGGAGCCTAGCATAACTATCTCCTGAGAGGCTTCATCCATCAGCAGATGGAGCAGATGCAGAGACCCACAGCAAAATATCATGCAGAGTTTGGGGAGTCTTGTGCAAAAGTTGGGGATAGAAGTGAACAAGTCAGAGAGGTCAAGGCCACCACAAGAAGACCCACTGAGTCAACTAACCTGGGACCATGCGGACTCACAGAGCCTGGGCTACCAACTGGGGAACGTGGAGGGAGCTGGCCCTACAATCCCTACACATCTATAGCGTATATGCAGCTTGGTCTTCATGTGGTTTCACTAATAAGTGGAGTGGGGGCTGTCTCTGTCTCTATTCCCTGTCATTGGGTCCCCTTCCCCACCACTTGGACTGCCTGGTTGGGACTCAGTGAGATAGGATATGCCTAGACTTGCTGGAACTAGATATTCCAGGGTAGGATGATGCCCAAGGGGGGGTGCTATCCTTTTCTGAGGAGAAGGGGTGGGAGCAACGGAGGAGGGATCTGTAAGGACAGGACTGGGAAGAGAGGAGCAGGGGATTGTGATCAGGATGTAAAGTGAATAAAAATATAATTTTAAAAGTATTAAAATAAACAGAAAAGAAAAATCAATCAATCTATCAAGCAAATAAAGAACAAACAAACAAAGCAGCTGAGCCATGGGGAGCAAGCCAGACAGTTAGCAACATTCCTCAATGGCTTCTGCTATAGTTCCTGCCGTCAGGTGCCTAATTCAGTTTCTACTTTGATGTCCCTTCATAAAAAACTGTGAACAGAACATGGGATCTAAAATAAACCCTTTTCTCCTCATGTTGCTTTTGGTTATAGCATTTTATCATAGCAAAAGAAACCCTCAGACACACAAAGACCCAACTTTTCTCTTGTTTCAAAGCACTGGAGTAATAAGGTGGTGGCAATTCCTCCTTTGCCTGCACATTTCCTGGCTTTCTGAGATTTCTCCTCTGAATGGAGCTCTCCTCAATGTCATCAGCCCAATCAGCCAGAGCCCCAGGAAGCCACATAGTAATCCAGGAACATAGCTTGAAGGCCAGCCTCTGTTCCTCTAGCTTTGCTGTCTGAGAACATCAGGGCATTGTGAGTATAGCACTAGGAATCTGAAGGGTTTCAACATGAAGCTGAGGGCATGAGCTCCCTAACACCCCCTTCCCCCACCAAGCCCTGTGTTTTCTGAGCACTTGCTGTGTGCTCAAAAGACAGCAGGCTGCCCATGGGAAGAATTTCCCAGTGTCACAGAATACACGGGACATGGTCTTTAAATCTTTTTGGCCATGTGACAAAATGCATCCTGTTGTGATAGGACAGGAATGCGGTGTGCTTGGATCTTGGACTAAATAGGAGAGAAGGCAGCATTCACCACTCTCTGTCCCCTGACTTCCACTGCAGTGTGATCATCTGTCATGGCCTTGCCACTATGCTTTCTCCACCATAATGAGCTGCACCCTCAGACAGTCAGTGAGTCAGACCTTTTCTTTCCCAGGTTGCCAGTGTCTGGTGTTTTGTCCTAGCAACTAGAAAAGCTGCTGATGCATAGGCTCAAACTGCAGAGACCACGTCCCGTTTCACATTTCTTGGCTTCAATTTAGGACCACAACTAAGTTGAGTTCTGGGATTTTAAGGCTCCTTTAGAAGTTTGGAGGAGGTGCTGGAGGTTGGAGCTGCCTGAGATATACTTAGTTCTGGTCACAGGCATTTGGACAATTGTTGGACTTTCTCTGTGACCTCTTCATCAATACCCTCTCTTCTACTGAAGACCACCCCCAACACTTCTTAAGTGCTGTTTTTCATAAAGAACATTTTCTTTCACTAACACAGGTAAGTTGGTTGCTACAGGTCCTGACAGTTTCAGGATGGATGGCAAACAGGTTCTTGGCATGTACAAATGTGAGCAGAAAAAGTCAAAACTGGCTAGAAGCTGGTGCCAGCTCTACCAGCTGCTTCCCTGGGAAAGCTAAGGCAAGCACTGCTGTGTTAATGTGGCTTGTCCCCTAATAATGCCCCAGAGGCTGCAAACAGCTTGTAAATAGCGAGCAGAACGCATTAGCTCCACGTGGGAAACTGATTCAATTACTCTCCCCTATTAAGCCAGCTGTTCCTAAAAGGCTGAAATCCACCAGTCCCTGCTGGAGAGTCATCTGCCCAGTGGTCCTACTGTCTTCTAGCTTTCTTGGAATGAGTCCCAATTAGGTGACTGCGGATCTTATGGTGTCACCCATCTGAGAGATGCTGAGATGCTGGGGTCGCTCTGGATGAGATTGAGGAGGCGACCCCTGCTACATCAATTTCTTCCCCACCCAGGTGAGAAATCAATCAGCCAGCAGGCAGCTCGGCTCCTCATCTTGTGCAATGGCTTGTAATGAACATTCATGTACAAATCTTAGAGTGACTCATTCTGTCTGCCTCTGTCAGACAAGGTAAGAGAGTGGGAAGGGGCTGCCACAGCAGGGCTGCATTCTTTGAAGTAGAACCCATCCACTGTTCATGATAAAGCACACCCCCCACTTCAGTCTTTTCTTACCTCATTGCCATGCCCACTCATCTACTCCAGTAACATCTGCAGTATTAGGGTTAAAAGCCTGATCATGGACAAGAGGCATTATGATTTCAAAGGGAGTGTGTGCCTCCTATGTATTCAGTCATTTGTAGCATCCCCTAACTCAGAGGTAATCCAGATATGTCCTTGTGAACTCACGTGCTAGGTGCCCACCAAGATATGATTTATTAATAGCTAGACAAAACTGGACATTGCTCTCTGAACGTTACCAATGTTCCAACATCTTAGCCAAACCCTGGTTTGGAATTTCATAAAGGATGTTACCCATCCAGACTAATTGCCTTCGGCATTGTGGGTAGGGCATTGAAGTTTACAGAATGGGAGACTTATCCCAGGGCAAGGTCAAGTAGAATCCTCATTCTCAGTCACTGCAGCTGAACCACTCCTAGGAATTAGCAAGAAAGAGACTTGTCTCTACTAGCCCAGAAGATTAGCATAGTGGATGTTTTACTAAGGATGGGTGGGCCTTGAGCTGAGTGTGTGTATGAGAGACAGTGTGCAGCAGTCAGCATTATAAATTCAAGATTCGAGCCTCTACCCTCTTGGCTGGCGCACCTGCAGCCCTCAGGGACTCTGGCTGGGCCACTTGCTCAGAGCTGGGGGTGGGGGTGCTGGGGGGTGGTGGTGGTGGTGCTGCTGCTGCTGCTGCTGCTGCACCAGTCCAGAGATGACTGCTGCTTTAGACCCAGTGTGTTTTAGATGGCCTCAGATGTACCTAAACTGCTGAGCTGCCAGATTTCTCATTTCTCTTTTGTAATGACTGTAAAATCCTGATGCCATTTTGAAGAAATGCACCCAGACTCAGCACTTCCTTGTGTAGACTCAGCTTGTCACTCACTGAATTTTTTGCCCACCTGACCAGAATTCTCATTCTGTAGAACAAGAGATCCCCACAACGAATCCAGTCCATGGTACCTCGTTTCTATTCCAGGAATTTTGTATCTGAGGAGGAGGTTAGTGCTACTTTTGTTTAGTTTTCATCAGAGAGAACTCCGAAAGGTAAAGTGACCTCTGTATCCCTAGCCTCTTTGTTCACCTCCTGAAATCTGAAGAGTTTGCTTATATTTAAAATGACCTCTGACACTGAGCTTCTAGTCAGTCATTTATTTGGCAGGTACTCATAAGAATCTCCTCATAGCAGTTCTGACTGTGCTAAGGGCTTAGTGATGGGTGGTGAGCAACCCAAGGGCATCCCCTCACAGAGAAGACAGCCAACAAATGAAAGCATAGGACAGTGAGAGAAGTCCACACATGACTATGCTTTCGAGGTTAACTACCCTCAGATCAGTCTTTATCATTTATCAAAATAGACCATATATTATGCTCTCTCTCTCTCTCTCTCTCTCTCTCTCTCTCTCTCTCTCTCTCTCTCTCTCTCTCATACAGGAAGGTCATGGCATGCTCAAAGAAAGACCTACCATGATGTACCAACACAGAGGAACTTTGGCCAAGGTAGTCCATGCCAGAGCAAGGAGGTTGGAAGAATAGAAGTTCTAAATCAGACAATAAAAAGGATGGTGCTGGTCAAGCAGAACAATTCCCAAAAACATGTCAACAAGATTGCTTCCATCTAAGAAAGGCAGTGTACCTCAAACAGGATCTTACCATGAAAGGTTATTAGCCATAGTGACATCATCATGAATCATGTGAAGCATTCTAACAACATATTGAGTATAAGCAGTTTTGAAAAGATTGAACAAATACTTTATTAATAATTTGGTTTCTTTACAAGTCCAGAAGCAATGAATGAATTTAAGATAATCTCCTAATTAGATTCTCAAATTCCTGGAGGGCAGAAATTGTTTTCTTTCAAAATTCTATTATTTATGAAAAACCCTCAGGGTATCAGGATGACTCCTAGGAAGGCTAAGATAAAACTGTTTTTGCTTTGATTAAATAAATTAATAGTGTATTGGAAAATACCAAAGATGATATTTTGAAACCTTAAAGAAAGAAGACATATTTAAGAGTGTGTGAAGCATCCATTTGAAAAGAATATCTGGTAGGGTGTCAGTGAGCATTATCCCACAATGATGGAAAGAGATCATTTGGGAACCAGGATGAGTGTCATCTTATTACTTTAACAAATCCAACAGTAACAGCAGAACAACAACGAATGTGCTGCCCGACTCTGTGGGGTGTACTTGGTGCTTCTTGTAAGAATCTTGTAAGTTTAACCAGATAAATTTCTATCTTCTAGATAAAGGAACAGATACCAGGTTATATGAGTCTACAACAGAAAGTTGGAGAAATAACCAGAAGACAAGAAAGTTGACAAGGGCATAGAATGGGTGTTTATCACAAGTGAAGGGCAGAAATAGGACACAGCAGAACCTGGCAGTGAGGTCAGCCAAGACATCAGCTAGGTGAGTTTTGCTCTTTGCAGGAGAATAAAATGGTGGTCTATGGCCTGTTCTCCCAATCAGCTTTGACTTCAAGGAATGAGAGATGGAGTAGTATTTGCGTAGGGATATCCATTGGATGAGGGATTTTAGAAGTTTAAAATTTAGTAGCTATTTTCTTTTCTCCTGTTCTTATTAGTGTATATTTTTGTATCTACCTATTGGTTTTATATATAGATTTTCATTGAAGTGTATCATGTACACTCTTCTTTCTCCCCTCTTCTCAACCATTCATCCTCTTCCCTTTTCTCTTTCTCAAATGAAGATTTCTGTCTGACACAGGAGAAATATTTTTCTGCTTTAGTTGCTTTTCTGCTTCTGTGACAAAAATAGACAGAGGTCTATTATGGATTACACTTCCTGGATACAGTTCATTATGATAGAGAAGACTTGGTAGAAGGGGCTTGAAGCAATGGATCACATTTCATTCTTAGTCAGGAAGCTAAAGGAGCTGAATGACGGGTTAGGATCACTTTCTTTTTATTTACAGCCCATGATATGGAACCACCCACAGATGGATCTTCCCATCTCCATTAACTTAATCAAGAAACTCCCTCATAGTTTGCCCAGAGGTTTGTCTCCTTGATTCTGCCTACTTGACAATGTTAATCATCACAATAACACCATCTATTATTTATGAGTATTGTTCTTGTCTTATTATCAGTTGTATTGAAAGAACTGAACATTTGGCTCATGAGTCAAAGTAGGATTTTTCCCATGAGGTAAGACATGAGGTATAGAGCCATGTGCCAGGTCTTGAAGGGGATGTGTCCTAACACATGTGAAGTTGGGTGATTTAATTCTCTTGGGAACTTTACATAAGTAAAATGTTGCACCCGATCTTCCTGCAATAGTTCTGATGACTAAAGACAATAAAGAAGGTATAAACCTCCCCAAGCATTTGCTCCCTAACTTTTACCTGTTTAGCTATACACATTTTATACTGTGAGTTGCAGATGCCACTATCATGGCGGATTATGTCCTGCAGGACGTCTTGTCTAAGTATGGAAGTCAATGCTTTGGGAGTGAAGGCAGTTAGACAGAAGAATGTCTAAGTTCCCAGGAAGCTGAGAACTCTGCAGAAGAATGAGTGAGGACTAAGAGTTCTTCTCCTCCTTATGTAGCTTAAAAGACACAGGAAAGGAGAAATCATATGACATGTAAATAAAAAAAATCAAAAAAAATAAATTAAAAAAAGACACAATTATAGACTTTTTAAAAAGCATTAATTTTTGCTCACTGAAAAGATAAGGTGTTCACATCTGAAATGTGAAAATGGAGATCTCACACACCTGAGGGAGGGAGGCCAGGGCAGTCTGGCTAGTTCTTCAGTTGATGTCAAACCCCTAACACCCTGTCCATGAACTCAGCAACAGACATAGCTGATGGCAGGTGGCATCTTGGTGAGTGGCTGGTGGCAGGTTAAGTTCTGATTGGAGTGGATTTCCTCTTTCTTTCCCCTCCTGGGGGCAGGAGCCATAAGTCTACTAATCATTTCCTTCCAGGCCTTCAAAGTACCTTTGTACAGGGCCACCCACCTTATTCTGGTGTCATGTGCTATGCTTCCTTGTAGGGAAGTGGCATGGCATGGCAACCTTCTCTACACAGTACCAGTGGGGAAGGACAACCACCTGCACCTCCTAGGAAGACCCTGGATCTGGATAAGGGATGAAAAGAGCCTCGAGTACCACAGGTTCCTGAGAGAAGCAGTAGTGTAGAAGAACAGATATTACATGTGGACTTAGGACATTATCAACCATTGAGGCCCTTCTGCTTTACAAACGATGAAATACTTCAGACATGACAGTGTCCACTCACTTGTGTCACCTTCTAAATCGCCTGTTCATGACAGCTAAGCACAAAACTCCATTGTCATATCATGGCTCCTGACTGGTAACCAGTAACTCAGAGTGTATTGTTGACAGAGCAAAGGGTGAGAAATATCGCTGTGTGTTCCTAAATGCTGTTTGAGAGGAAATAGTGGTGGGATGCACAGAGGGTGGTGATATTCCCTAGGCTTTTGTGTTGGGGACTATATGGTGGTGGTGGTAGCAAGAACCCCATGGTTAAAGGCTGTGTGTGTGTGTGTGTGTGTGTGTGTGTATGTGTGTGTGTGTGTGTGTCTGTGTAGACAAAAGCTTGACATCAGTGTTCTTGATTGCTTTCTACTTTACATATTGAGTGAGGTAAGAGAACTTGCTGAGCTTGGAATTCATTAATTCAGCTGGTTTGGCTAACCAGCTTGCTTCAAGGATCCTGTCTCTGCTTCCAGAGTGCTGGTTTTACAGGTAGGCCACCATGTCCAGCCAGCATTTATGTGGATGCTAGAGATCTGAACTCTGATTCTCTCACATCTGCACATCAACCACCTTACTCATGGAGCTGTCTGCCCCAGCCTTTGAGACAGCTTAGGGTGGTTCAAGACAGAGTATCAAGGAGGCACTGAGTGGCAATGGTGAGCGAGTTTTAGAGACTGTGGTGCAGCAGAGGCTGCTGAGAGATTCCAGCCACCTAGGAGCTAGAGCAGGTGGGCCTTTGTGACTAATCCAGATGTGGGCTTCCAAGAACAACATGAGGCACAGTTTGAGCTTTTATTGCCCCCAGGAAGCATAATGTAAGGTAACAAGGCACTGTGGGCAAGGCTCTGGCTTATAGAAAGGATGACACATACCTGACTGTTCTCTCAGTGGTCAGTTCTCTGAATCTACTCCCTTGTTCCCAAGTCTCCCCACCTGCCCCAACAGATCCTAAAATGGAGCTGATTTTGGGACAGTCAGTAAGGTGTCCTCATGTCTCCTAGGAAGCATGCTGGAACTTAGGTGGGCTACCCATCTTGGTTGCTGAAAATAAATGTTCTTCATATGTGTAGTTAGAATTTTATGATGGTTAATATTGACTATCAACCTGACAAGATCTAGAATGACCCAGGAGACAAACCTCTGAGCATGTGTGCTGGGCATAGCTGTTTTAGATTGAGTTGACTGATGTGGGAAGATACACTTTAAATGTGGGCAGCAACAATCTATGGAGTGATTCCCAGACCAAACACGAAAAGGCATCTGAGCTGAGAACTAGTATTCAGCTTTTCCTGGTTCCTGGTAGAGACAGTGTGCCCCCCTGCCTGAGGCTCCTGCAGCCAGGCCCTCCCCAGCATGACAGACTGCACCCTCAAACCATTTGAAAACTCAGCACCTATTCACTCTTTACTGGTCATTTTTAAACTGAAGATGTTATCTTTACCTCAAGAACAACTTCCTTCACACTTCTTTTACTTCTCTGTAAATCTGTAAATACTATATTAGTTATGTTTCCATTGCTGTGAAAAAAAATTCATGAAAAAAAGCAACATAAGAATGGCTTTTGTCAAGAGCCTGGAATCTTAGAAAGCAGTTTAAAGCTTTCCCATTGTTTGTTTTCACACCACATCCATTTTTAGTTGGTCCTGACATGCAAGGTAAGAATCACAAAGTTAACCAGTGTGTCACTGAGATCTCCCTCAGGCATCGCAGTACCCGGCCAGAAGGTGAGTTTACACATCCCTGCTTCTGGTTTCGTTGCCCTGCAGGGAAAAGTTGAAACAGGAATAGATTGGAAAGGAAAAGCATTTTAAAGATTGACACATAATTTAGCCAAATCATTGCTTAAGTTCTCATAGTGTGTCCCACAATTTCCCTGTCTTCATTCAGAAAAGCTAGTGTTGATGGAAGCCACGCCTGCAATGTCTAAATTACACTCTTACTTGGAATTGGATCTTTTAGTGACTAGATGAATTTTTGACAAAAAGCTTAGCAGAATGCTGGCATCCATCCATTGCTTATATCCATACAGTGTTCAGTCACTCTTCCAGCAAGGGCTTTTAAATTACTTAGTGTATGAAGTCAGTTTGGTAGGTAGGGAGAGGGCAGTCTGTCACAGGTCAGGAGCGTCCATGGCCAAAGGGGGCTCCATCTAGCAGAAACAGTTGAAATGCTATAGGTAGCTGCAGTGTGTAATTCTACAGTTCACATCCTACCACAAACAAGTGCTCAAGAAAAGGCTGACTCGCCGGGCGGTGGTGGCACACACCTTTAATCCCAGCACTCGGGAGGCAGAGGCAGGCGGATTTCTGAGTTTGAGGCCAGCCTGGTCTACAGCATGAGTACCAGAACAGCCAGGGCTACACAGAGAAATCCTGTCTCAAAAAACCAAAAAAAAAAAAAAAGCCTGACTCATTCATATTGGCACTAATGTGTCAAGTGTGTCCTGGGCAGCTTCGAGACTAACTTCGCAGGAGCAAATCAGAACTTGTCCTAACTTCTTCAAAGAACCAAAGTCTGGGATTGGAAGAATGAATGGAAAGAGACACCTGCCACTGAGGACAGAACAGGGACACGTGGGTGCTGGGTGTGTGTGTAGCTCTAAGATCTAAGGTTCGGAGTTTGAACCAGTGGCAGGGCATGGTGGGATCTCAGTGTCAAGGAAGCTTACACTCACCTACGTTCTGCAGCGTGTGGTTCCTGAGCACTGAGAGGATGACAAGCAAGTTCCCCATGAAGTTCACTGCTGTAGTGACAACAACAACTACTGTAGACAGTATGGGAGCCACCCAGTGTGCCCGGGGAGTCCCAGGGGGCCCTGCTACCACTGACCCAGACCAACTAGGGCGCACTGCCAGCTGCTGGCAGCGCATCAGTTGGAGACTGAGCTGTTCTCAGGACGCTGCCTGGGATAGATGCACAAGGTGCGCTCTGCTTGGGGAGCTCCCGCTCTCTCCTCCCCGCCCAGCGAGTGCTAAGAAGAGGCTGTGGGGAGGGACCTAGAGGAGACAGTTAATTGAACGTTGGCAGAGGGGCAGAGAGAAATACAAAGATCTAGACAAGGACTGGGGCTCAGGTGCTGTTAATGGCACGCTCAGGAACAGCGCTACAGTGTCTCTGCGCAGCTGCCAGAGATCAGCCAGTGTCTGGCCCGTCTTAGCTGGCCTACCAGCGTCTGGCCCACCTTAGGTGGCCTAATTAATAAGGTCTGTGCCCCTAAAAAAAAACAGGAATAGCTAGATCTTTTACTACGTGGAGAAGCTGTTTGCATTTGGGGACACCCTTCTTTTCAGACTGGAGCAGACTGCTGGTTCGAGCTGTCTGATCATTAGAAGGAGGGAGTTTGAGCCTCCCTCTGCTGGGTGCTGCTGCTCTAGAGAGCACGTGACTCCTGAGAAGTGAGAATCAACCCCAAAGCTCTGAAGCCAATAGTGCTGAGCTCTGCAGGTGACAGGAAAGTATCCAGTAGTCACATGCTGTGCACTGTGAATGACTATGAGGTTAGTGCTGGAAAGCAAACACTTTTAAAAATACATGTGTGAATATTGGTTTAAGAATGGCGCTTATATGGGTCCATGATCCATAGTGGAGGTTATTGTAATGTAGGCATGGGGGAAGGGCAGAAGATCAGAGAAGCATGAGCCATAGGATAGAAAGAAATTTGGCCACTGGATACTCATAATGTTCCCTAATCTCGATTGTGCCATTATGTTGATCCCACTAGAACCACTAACACCAAATGACCCGGGAACCTGAGTTTATCAAGAGTGTGTAAATGAAATCTCATATTGTCACAAGGACAAGGCAAATGGGATGGGGTTTTAAGAGGTGCCTGTGCCTGCCTTATACAACTAAACCTCTGTCCACCATCAAAAGATAAGACAGTTGAGGTTAAACAGAAATTCAGAATGAAACTGAATCAACATGAAAACGAAAGGCTATCTTTTCCAAACCACTTATCCCACGTTCTCCACTGCAGCTCTGTGTATGTGAGCCCAAACCCACAAGACTCTATCAACAGAAGAGTGGGTAAGTAAACTTCACACACTGGGATAAAAATGCTTGTAAACACAGCTGACTCACAGTACCGCACAATGCCAGAGGCAGAACCTATATGTACCCAACACACACATGCACATGCACAAGCACGTGCATGTGTATACACGCACACACACACACCTTCACATGTATATGTGTATTAAGTGAAATAAAAGAAGGCAGTATAATCCAAATACTATGCATACAAAACGTATTTTTGTTCAATCCATGAGATCTAACATTCATCTGTGATAGATCTTAGTTCATCTGATAGAACTCAGAACTAGCTTAATGATAGAAATTTAGTTAAGTAATTAATCTGGCAGTTCTGGGACTCCAGATCTTGTAATGGCAGATCAGCATTCCACTGCCAAGCTACAGCCTGGGCTCTGGAATGTTATTTTTGTGCATTTGACTTTATATAAGTCCTGCTCTTCCTAGAAATCAACAGAAGAAAGACAGCAGAACATGGGGCTATAAGGACAGGAACACTGTGTACCTGGTAAGGTGAGAACATCTCCATCCTGGGAGGGATGGTGTTTTGAAAAGAAGTGGATTTCCCCTGGGCACAGAGAAGGCTGAAGCCAGGTGCAAATTCAGAAGGGCTTCTAAACTGGAGGGAAAGTTTGGGCTCTCTCAGATTCTGTATTCTTGGGGAGTTTAAGGCTACCTCATAAACCAGGTTTGGGGATGGAGTGAAGGTTCAAATACAGGAAAAGATATAAAATGACACTTCAGAGAGTGAAAGTCTCCTTAGGAAGCACAGTAGGCATGTCAGGAAAGTGAGTGTGCCTGTGTATGACTTTAAACTATACTGGCCACTAGACGGGTGTCAATCAGCAAACCAGAGCTGTTCAGGACAGAGGGAGAACTGGCATGAACCATTCAAGCTGGACAAAGAAGTAAAACCATGGGAGTTGTTTTATTTTTAAAAGCAAGTGCTTCGCCGGGCAGTGGTGGCACACGCCTTTAATCCCAGCACTTGGGAGGCAGAGGCAGGCGGATTTCTGAGTTCGAGGCCAGCCTGGTCTACAGAGTGAGTTCCAGGACAGCCAGAGCTATACAGCGAAACCCTGTCTCGAAAAATCAAAAAAAAAAAAAAAAAAAAAATGCTAAAAAAGCAAGTGCTTCAAGATGTGATATCTTCTCATTTTCTGTCCCAGAGTGTTGGGTATTGAACTCAGAACCTTGTACTTGTAAGTACTGAAAGACCCTCATAGGGAGACCCTCACTCAGGTCTTGGGAGAATGTGTACCCAAGGAACCACGAGAGACCGTCTTGATGTAAACACACGAGGTAGTTTATTATCAGAGCTCCGGGCCGACATGTATCTCACTCAGGAGACAGAGGTATTGACCCAGAGGCTCAAGAGTTAGGGGTTTATATAGGAAAGAAGTCCAGGAGGACAGGGGACTCAGCGTGGCTATACATAATTGGCTAGTTTACACATCAGCTATAGTACATGCAGATCAGAGCGCAGGGGAATTCCTAAGGGTGGTGCTAATCTGAGTCAACAGGAACATCTGGTTAACCTTAAACCATATCAGAGAGAATCAGATGGCCCATAAGACTGGATGGCCCCTTACTCAGTTGGGCCTGTCTGGACATGTCCTTGCATGCCTTTTTTATCTTTATGGCCTGTATCTTCCTGGAATGTCTAACAACTTGCTTTTGTTCAGGCCTGTCTGGGCATGCCCGGGCTTGATCCACCATGGCTCTTTCAAGCTTGTAATTAGCTAGTACAGGCCTCAATTTGAATTTTCCTTTCATTCCCCTCTTCTTTTACTAATTCTAATCTTAGAATGTCAGAGGTCCATATCTTCTTTTTTAACCTGAACTATAGGCTGATATTTGTCATTGAAGAACCATAAGCTGTACTGCATTTACTCTACTCTTAACAAAAGCAATTTTTTTAAGCAGGGACCAAAAATTAAAACTAAGCATATAATAACAAATGGTCTAGCTGAAGCGGAAAACAAAGTAGTCATCTTCGGTGATTTACTAAACTAACTTTCGAACCAGTTTTGTTGTGCTCCTGTGTCCCTCTGTCTTTGATTTAGTCTCTCTCATGGAGTCTCTAATGACTCTTGAATGGTTTATATAAAAGCAACATTTTTTTTATATTTAAATCAATGGCAGCTCTTAACTCTCTATAATCCTTATGCTGCAATGCCATAGCAGAAGTTCATGTAGCTGCCCCTGCAGTCTCTAAGTCCAGTCCCAACATAACTCTCAGGGGAATTTTTAACTCTTTTATTGCCAGGCACTATCTTGCTAGCTCTCAAGCTTCTTATCTTTCTTTAACTCTCTAGCCTCTTATTTTTTCTGACTCTCACACTAGACTCTATCTTCAAAGACTTTCTTTTGTATGTTCTATTTATTTACTATGCCCTTTTACAGTCCTTCTGCAACTTTCTTTCTCTTTCTCTGTTACAACACTTTTTCAGCTACCTGCACTAGTCCCCTTAACACTCATCTTGCATCTCTTCTAACTTTTGTAGTCTTTTAATTCTATCAGAAATCCAGGAGTGACTGAATAATAGTGAATATACAGGAAGCCTAACACAGCTTCCAAAAATATTGCCAATTAATAGAGACTGCTGGACACCTGGACAGTCCTTCTTTCAAAACGTTGGAGCATTAATCTTCAGCCTTCTGGTCCATGAATGTCTGGAAACAGGAGCATTAAGGACTTGCCTCCTCTGTCTCGGCAGATATAAGCTGTCCTAGGCCTGTGTCTTTTTGGACAGTATCTACAGATGAAGAGGCAACTTTTGCCCAGTGGCTGTCTTGCCACAGCTGGAGCAGCTCCAAAATGGTCTTAGAGATGGGAAAGTCTGAAATAGGGCTGTAATTTGGTGGGATGCTGAGGTCCTGCCTCAGTGTGAGGAGGATCCTGAGAAAGATGGGAATAGGAACAGCACTACTTCAGTGATGACTTGGAATCAGGAGTAGATGCCAGCTACTGGTTCAGGTACTCTGCCTGTTCACTGACAATTCTGTATTCTTTATCTTTATCTTAATCATTCAGAGAGAGCCTGAACACAATCTCTTATTTACTAAAACCACAGCATCAAGGCTTTGATCACTGTTAATAATTATCAAGAATCCTTAAATTTACATAAATAGATCTCTAAGTCCCAGATCAATAGTCCCAGCCCCTGTTTCCTTAGAGCAGA
>JADRCC010576842.1:0-17020 GCA_019843855.1 Hylomyscus alleni
GCCCTTGAGAGAACCACTGAACTACCTCTGTCTCTTTTGAATGTTCTACTCAGGAAAGAAAAACAAGTGAACCAGCAGGGAGAAATAGCACACTGAGTCACCAGAAGTGGCTAAGGTTGCTAGAACTGACCTATGCTAATGGCGCCACATTCTGGTTCCAGCTTCTATCACCAGGGATAAGTGAAGAAAAAGAAAAAGCAATTGCCATCAAGATCTAGGGCATCAAGATCCAGCCTCTGAGCACACAGCAAAAGCAAATCCAGATACAGGTGGCCAAAAAAAATCTTGCAGGACAAAACAAGCACCATAGTAGAAGGGAGGAATGCTGAGTGGACAATTGTGTATTTTCATAAAGCAAGTTAAGAAGAAGCCGAAGTTCAAAGGGTGGTACACAAGGCTCTTTGGTCTCAGAGTCAACCTGATGCCACATCCAATGTGAGGGGGAATGTCTTTGGTTTGTTTGTTTGTTTGTTTGTTAAGATAAACAAGAATGATGAAGGACTGAAAATCCTCCTCACCCCCAAATAGCAGTCTATTGGTTATCAGTTGTTTTGCATGAGTGTGTAAGTGCACAAGTTTGTGTGTAGGAATTTGATTTACAACTTCTTTATGAGCCTGAGAATTTTACTATGTTCTCTGGATAAGAGGAGGGAAGAAGGGAATCCCCTTCTCATCTTTATTCTTGCTTCCTCACTGGTCTCTCTGTATGATTTTTCTATTTTCCCAAATTCATCATTGAGAATACCCACAGACACCCCAAGAGAGGCAGACAAGAGCAAGGGTATGAAATGTTAAGGACAGAAGATTGTGACATGAAAAACCAGTGTCCAGAATATGTGAGGTTCTGGCTCACTGCATGCTACTGGCTTTGACAAGTGTACTACAAAAGTTACCTCCTTGGGCTTCAGTGGGCTCCTTTGGAAATGATTATTCTCACTGTGAAGAATTATGCTAAGAATTTTAAAAAAAACAACACATGATCTGAGTAAGAGATACCTGCCACAGAAAGTCCACAAATAGAAGCCTCCTTCCTTTAGTTTCTCTATTCCTCTACTCTAGAACAAATCTTTTCACTCTGTCCCAATGGGACAAATCTAGCCTGGTACATATTGGCTGGTGTCCCACTAACAGGAGAGAACATAGAGGCATGGACACACAGAAGGACGGTAAGGTGAAAGAAGAAAAAACATAAATTAGGGTGACCCAGCCAAAGTCCATGGAATACCGCTAGTCCATGAGCTTTCCTTCACAAGCTATGGATGATTCTTCTAATAGGGCTTCTGAAGTTAGTGACCCCTGATGGCATCTTTTTAGGGATTTCTGACCTTGAGCTATGAGAGAATAATTTTATTTTGTTTTAGGCCACCTAGCTTATGATAGCTGTTGTAGAAGCCTTAGGAATCTGATCTGCTCATTATAACTCTTCCTCCCACTCTCTTCATCTTAGATATTGTGTCTTCTAAGAACATCTTCAATGCCATTACAGCACCAGGAATAAACACTTGAGAAAGCAAGGAAGGGAAGAAACATTTATTGTGCCTATGGTTTTAGTTCATCATAGCAAAGGCAAAGAGTCTCACACTACGGTATCCAGGGAGCACAGAAAATGCCTGATCTCTAATTTTTCCTTCTTTCTCTGCTGAATTAAACCTCTTATGAATCACCCTTTAAGATACAAAGGTGTTCTCTATACATTCTCAATCCAGTCAAGTCTGTGATTGACATTAACCGTATAGGATCTTTGCTTGTTTCCAAGTGTTGCAGATCTTCCAGTGAACTGTCTATATTGCATTCAACTGACGATTTCAGGCCATCTTTCCAGGCCAGGTTGTGAACTGCTATTTCCTAGCCTATGATGTAATGTAGAAAATGTTGTAAGAAATATCCCAATGCCTAAACTGTCCCTGGATACACTGGAGACATGTAAGTATAAGGCCTTGTCAGTAACTCCGGCACCCATGGAATCCCTGATCATACATTCTATGTCACTTTAGTTGCTCTGCTTTTTCTCTGTGCACCTTTACCTAGTGTGATTACACAAACAATATTAAAACTCAAAAATTACAGAGTCTAGTGACTAACAAAACACCCCCAAGACACCCTCCCAAGCGAGAGCCTTCAGAGGAGTAAGGGTTGGGATGTCTTTCTGCCTGGCCTCATTTTCATCTGTTTCTCGTGTTAAAATATCCAGGCACAGGAGAAGAAGCAAGAGAATGGAAAGAGGATAATATGGAAAATGCTTTATTTGACAATGTGTCATTCGGAAACTGATTATTTCTGTCTCTGGCCTTTTTAATATTCCCTCACAATGGCCAAGCAGCAAGGGGATTTGGTATTCTAAGTCTGGATTTATAATACTCTGTTCAGCAGTGATAAGAACACGGGCCTTTAATCCTCAGAGCTGTGAACATGCATATTCTCCCAAGTAATGTCCTTCCCTTCTTGCCATTTGTTTCTGGTCCCTGGCAGGCAGCCTCACGATAGCTTTGAGCAGGTGACCCACTGGATGTTCTATTTGGCCAAATGTCTAGCGACACAGGGAGTATGGCAGGATGGGACAAGCCTCCAGGTTCTCTAAGAAGTTTCTCTGGGGCTTCAGTCTATGTATAAGCTGTAATGGTTATAAGAAAATACTCTAATCCTTTTGTGGTACATATAAGTTTCTGTTACTGAGAGAAGAGTGTTTTGGCCAAGAGCACAGAATGTCCTACAAAGGTTTTAGAGAAAGAGTTTGAAGTCAGTATCCACCATTGCTGCTAATAAACTTGTCAGTCAAGAAAATGTGCTTGATGAAAGAGGTTCTGCAACCTTCCATTTATCTCCTGTCTGAGGTTGAGATAGTTTTCATTGTGATCATTTAAATGAGTGCTAGATGATCTGTTTGCCTTTATCTCCCCTCTGCCTTAATTCTAAATTCATTCTCTTACCATAATGAAAGCTGGTGAAACAGATCTACTTCATCTATCATTGACTCAGCTGGAAGTCTGTGGTAAGAAGTTCAAGTCCTTGTCACACAGACAGGACTCCATCTTTGTGAGTAAGTTAATGTCAAATGTACACTTTGGACATACTCATGAGGGCTCAGCAAGATTATTTTTGATATAGATTGGTAAAAACATGCTGTGACTATAGGAGGATCATGTTTGTATGTGGTAGGGAGACAGAAATTAGGGAGACCACTGAGGTTTCTCATGAAATGTTAAAATGTTTTGAATATGGGATACATTTGTGTCCCCAGAGCTGTTTGGAATAAGGGGCAGTTATAGTTATCACAGCTAGGTGTGGTATAGGGTTTGTATTATCATCTAGTGAGTAGTGAGCAGAGACCAGGACAAGTTAGGGAAATATCCTAAATGTACAGGAAAGTCAAAAAAAAAAAAAAACAAAAAAAAACAAGTGTATGAGACACTAATACCAACAACTGAGAGCCCTATTTTAAGATAGATGATTAAAAACTAATCTAAACTAAGGCTGTGGAGGTGTGCAACTGGCTACTGAGGTTTCTATAACATATAAATAATAGAATAGGAAGGTTGATTGGTAGTAAATGGGGAGGAAGAAGGAGGTACCAGTGATGACTGAAGTCTAGATTCAATCATTGGACCAGAGAGGGACCTATCTAATTCATGATTTCCTGAATAATACCCTATGTTATGCAAGATCCTAGCCTACAATTGAATGAAAGATGTTTGCATGCATAAATAATCAATATGCTAAAGAATATAAATAAACATAAAAGATAAGTTGTTGTATATAAATACTTATACATATTCACATCTGTAACTGTATACCCACACTTCTCTGTCTGTGTATAATTAGTTATATTTATCTACATTTATTCCTTTCCCTCTAGGGAGATATTGGCTGACCTGTTTTAAAAGGCCCTATTAAAGAAAATAAAAGGTGTTTTTCTTTTAAATAAGTCACCTTATTTATCATGTAAGTCTTAGATGCATATTTTATTTCCTAAAACAATGATGAAGAGAGGGAAAACGTAGAAACGAATTGTGGTTCTTTGGAAAGTATTCAACCTCCGCCTATGCCTATTTCTTTACAGATTATATAAATCATTTTTAGGGCATATCAGAAAAGGAGTTAAGCTTTCACATAATCTGAATCCAATGGACAATAATTTATCCACTGGACTGGAGCTAATAAACACTCAGGTATGAGGTACTGACCATGAACCCAACAGGCATGGGTGGGATTGGCTCTACTACATTTTAGTTGTGAACTGTGGTTAATCCACTTAACTGTCCTCCTTTTTCATCTACAAACAGAGTTAGTAGCATGTAATAGAGAAGTAATGGGGGGAACACAATCAGATCCTGTCAATATAACAACATGTCTAACATAATGAGTTGCATTTAGCAGAACTTAGGAGATGTAACATACTTAGTTCTGACTCAAGACTATATTTCCCTTAAAAAATTAAATATGAGGTATCACTGACCTCAGTTTTTGCCAGACACAGTGAGGTATGAGATAGTTTCAATACATCTCACATTGCTTCCAGGCTGTGATGTTGGACCAGGAAAGACAGTCTGTGTTCTGGTTGAGTGAGGCTTACTCTACAAACCAAGTAGAAAATTCTACAAGGGTCAGAACAGTGATCTATGCCCCCAGACTTTAGGCTGCTAAAACCACAAACCCTCAACTCCATAATCCTGTGGCTATCAGTCACATAGAGCAATGCCTCAAGTTCCTAGTATTCTGGCTGTACTCCACCCCCACAGTCATCTGATGACAGCCAGGTATGCCCTGACTCACAGTTACTTGGCAACAGCAAGGTAGCCCAACCCACTATAAAAGGGGCTGCTTGGCCCCTCCTCTCTCTTAGACTCTTGTTCTTACTCCCACCTCTCGCCCCCCACCTCCCTTAGCTTTCCCTTCTTTCCATATGGCCATGGCAGGCCTCTACTTTTCTATTCTTTCTCTCTCTCTCTTTCTCACTATCTGTCTGTGTGTCTGTGTGTGTGTGTGTGTGTGTGTGTGTGTGTGTGTGTGTATGTGTTCTGCTCTTGACAGCTTTCTCTTGCTATTCTAAAAACTTTGGAATATCTAAAGCCCAGTCTTTTTTACATATCAATTCAGTCATTATCCCAGGATCTCATTTGATTATCCTATGAATCAGCATCCCTTGACCCTAACCTCTTGATTCTTAGAAAGAGACAGCAAGTATAAGCAAATGCCTGGGCCTGGCAATGAATGCCCTCTGTCTCAGGATGACCATGAACTCAGGAATCTGCCTATCTTTGTAAGTATAAACAAACAAACAAACAAAAAACTTAGCTGGGTGTGATATTGCCCTTGGAGTTCCACTCCCTAAATCTCATTATCTCCTTCTTTTATATCTTTCTGGTAAGTTGTCTCAAAGTGCACCTACCTTTGTTCCTTTCGATCTGTGAAGTTCTTTATACAATTCATACTGCATCCTTATATTTCACATAGTCGAGAAATTATATATATTTAACTCATGCTTTCAGCACTCTTTCCCACAGCCTTAAGAGCTATCCTAAAGGTCATGGTTTTCTACCATTTTACTGAGACATTAGAGACACCATTGCCTCCCAGAATCCTGTCATCTCTGTTTATCATGGAGTCATTAACCTTGCTTGACTGAGAGAACATTTCTTGAAGGAGAAATGTGAAAATAAATATGTTATTATACGAACAAACCTTATGCCCACAGCAACCATCAACACTTGTGGAGGAGCTTGCCATGCTGGCTTTTCTGTAGGGGCAGAAACCATATCATTCTGTTTCTTACATGGCCAAGCAGATATACCAATAATCAACTACATATTTCTCAGGATCTATTCCAGGATCTGACACTGAGTAGGTATCATTATGCACCTATTCTATTTTGTTTTTGTTGTTGTTGTTGTTTGTTTGTTTTGTTTTGTTTTGTTTTCAAGACAGGATTTCTCTGTGTAGCCCTGGCGGTCCTGGAACTCACTCTGTAGACCAGGCTGGCTTCGAACTCAGAAATCCACTTGCCTCTGCCTCCCAAGTTCTGGGATTAAAGGCATGCACCACTACCGCCTGGCTGCACCTATTCTATTTCTGTGCTGAGAATTGAATGGAAAGGCCAGATTTTATTTCTTTCATAATGAAAGTGAATGGTACATGGTCCTAGTAGATCTTCAGTTAATTGTTTAAGGAATGAATGAATGAGTCCATTAAGTATACTTCTCTGAGGATAGGTGGTTGAAATACACCTACAACTGTCTGGCAATCCTCCATCTGCATGTAACAGGATAATTCACATAAGCCACTTAGCACAAATCAGTACTCCTCACTATATCTTTAGGTGGACTCTCAAGCTCTCCCATTTCCTACTTTGAAGGATGGATAATGGGGACAGAAGAGGATTGATTTTCTTCTCATACTTTTAAGTCACTGATATAAACAGATGAACCCTTTAATGTCAGGGAGGAGCTCTGCCTGAATTCCTTGATCTATTCATTCTCTTTATTGCATTAAGGAAACACCTGGAAACAGAGTCAAGTTCAGAACTTTTCACTCTGTCATGAACCAATATTGTGGCCTTAATAATGTCTCTCTCTGATGCTTAAGATTTGCAGCTCTTGCATGACAGTACCAACACTCACCCAAATAGGTTGTGGTAGAGATTAGATAAAAATGTACAGTATATTCTCTTTTCAGACAAGATCTCACAATGTTGTCCAATGCTAACCTGGAACTCACTATGTGTTCCAAACACATGGTGGTCCAAAACTCCTCATCCTCCTGTTCAAGGTCTTAATTGTACCACCTTGTTGTTTCATACTGACTCTGTGCCAAACTATTTGTCTGGATTTAGAAATGCACAGACATGCCCTTGAAAAACTTGCAGTCATTTGGGGGAATAGATATGCAAGCAGATAATTACTACCAAGCACAGTATGATAAACTTTATGCCAGGGGGAAACTGTGAGAAGCAAAGGGTTCTCACAGCATCCAGTGCAAATCATAGAGGGAGTGGGAATAAAACAGACTTCCCTGTAACTCCAAATAAAGATGAATTAAAAGGGAAAAGGACTGCCCATGCAATCAAGTATATTCACATCCAAAATGGGACTGAACTGCTACAGAGCCCACTGAGCAGCACAGTAGATAAGAGGTGGAACAACCACACTCTCATTTTGCAGTTGGAAAGCCTGACATGGGTCAAGAAATTTTTTTGGTTCCTCTGCTCTTTTATTTGAAAGTGAAAAACTATAGTCTTGATGGAATGACATGAATTCTGGCTTCGGGAAAAAAAAAAAAAAAACACTGAGGAAGAAATCCTAGACCCTAGTCTGTCCCTTGTCTCTTATAAACTAGGAAAGTCAACAAAGAATTCATGCCTCATATTCCTGATTGTTGAAAAAACACAAGCAAGAAGGCTACAGCAGCCAAATAAGCTAGGCATCCTTAACTTCATTTAGCAATTGAGTATACTAAGCCTCCAACAGGGCACTCTGCCTGAGTTTGAAGATTGTTTAGTGGCAGAGCACAGATTTGATTTTAGAATATGAATGCATCTGCTGTAAGTTGCTGTGATATCCTGAAATTGTCACTGTTATAGAAGGTATGGTTGGAAGGATGTGGTGAGAAGGCCCCTCATCCTTCACTCAGTATCATAGTCCAGGCTCCCAAATCCACAAAGGTTCCTACCATCAGCACTATACCAACTATAGAGATTTCTGATGTAGGAATGTAGGCTACACCTCAAAGGCAAGGCATGTAAAGTAAGTTCCCTCTGGATAAGTGGCTTGCCCAGTGCAAAATCAGTCTGATGCTGGCATCTTTAGAAATCATCATTACTCAGAGTAAAAGAGGTTTGGAATAGCAGCAGGGCAGAGGAGATATCTGCTACTGGGACTGTGTTGATGAGCATATTCTTCTCACTGTAGTCCCTTCTAGTAAGGCTCTTCACTGGCATTCAGTCCTAAGACTTCTCCCCCTTTATCTTTACTTAACTCCCATTACAGCACTTACTTTTCCCTGTACTTGATTATATTATATCCTAATGTGTTCAATTTTTTGTACTCAAAAAAGGAATGGAATTTGATTATTAATAAACAGTGGTGTTATATTTTCCTCCTAAGCATCAAAAGTACCACTTAGTATGCTGTTGTATTTTAACAAATATTTTTGGATGGTTAGCAGGAAGAACAGATTAGACAATAGGCAGAAGGTTCTCCAAGAATCTATGAGCCCCTTGAGCCTAGGGCTCTACTTGTGTTTTCCAGAATACTATCATCAGTGAGAGACCAGAACATACTTAAACGATGAAGAAAATAATGCTTTTAATGCTTGATTGATTTCTGGCAGAGGCATTCAGTCTATAGTATTAGGGAGCAAATGTGTATACCTAGCTAACTTGTATCTAATGTTGGAGGAAAACAAAGAAACAAAGGAAAAAAGCATGGTGCAGATTCCAAACTTTATAAACTGCTGCAATTTCCATGTATGCATCAGTATGGAAATATGGAAATAATGGAGATTTCCATGAAAGAGGACAGCCAGGAAATAGCTCTGAATTTGGGTCTAAATCTAATCTGATTATCTATCAAGCTCTGGGTAAGCCTGTTTATTTTAAGCCTTGCTGTTGCCACATTTTCCCCCCTTCCAATTTGTTTGTGTGTGTGTGTGTGTGTGTGTGTGTGTGTGTGTGTGTGTGTGTGTGTGCACGCACGCGCACATGTTTGTGTGTCTGTGATGTTCATATAAGTGTGTGTATGCATACATATTAACATGTTTCATATGTACAGGTAGAGGATACAGTCTGACACTCAGAATCATCTTATATATAAGGTCTGGCTACATGAACCCATAGTTCACTCAGCAATAACTGAAATAGCCCACTTGCTCTGTGGATGCTCTGTCTCTGACTTCTGGATGTTAAGATTAGGGGTTGGTCTACTATGCCCACCTGACATGCAGGTGAATAACAGGAAACTAGACTCTGGTCATCAAGTGCTGTGTTGATTGAGCCTCCTTCCTGCCCTGCCACCTTGATTTTCTAGTTTTAAAATGATCATGTTGACAAACCTCTTCTTGCAAAGAATCCCTTGCCTCTGATCCTGTTTATAAAATAAGTGAGTGCTGCAGAGAGGTTTATATACAATTCTTAGTACAGAAAGTATAGTGAAAGAGCGAGGAATCTAAACATCACTAGTAACTGGCAGAGATAACAGCAACCACCAAAAGCAATGCTACATATCTTGGGGATTTCCACTGCATCTGATGTTTCTATCATCTGTCCATCAAGCTTCTTCAAAACCCATTACCAGACACACAATAGGAGTCTTGTTAGAGGCACTTTTGGGATGCCATTTTTGGTCATTGGTGATGGAACTGTCAATTGTCTTTAAGGCCTCAGGATCTCCCCCACTGAGACTGATCAGGAAATCCCCAGGACAGTTAGTTATCAGGGCAGAGAGTCAAGCATGGCATGTCCAGGAATAATAAAGGAAAAAGACAACAGACTCAACAGGAGGCTAGTGCATACAGAGGAAGGGAGCCACCCTGTTTCTGATGGGAGGATGGAGATGCTTCACACTTTCTTCTCCATCTTCCTGTATTGTGTCACCTTAATATATATATATTGAAATTCCTTGAGAACCTGAAGTAGCAAAGAGAGTTATCTGTCTACTACTTTTCGTGGGTGGCATATGTGTATATGAAGTAATAAAGTGAAAAACAGAGTTCTGAGAATGTAGAAATAAAGTTTCCCAGTAGAATAAGACAGCCATATTCCAGCTCCTGTAAGCAGCAACTTCAAACTCTGAGAAGCTGTGTTCCAGGGATACCCAAGGACATGTTGTAAAAACAAAGTTCTGATGGTCGGAATGTTGAGACAGAATGACCAGGCCATTCTGACTAAGCTAAGTAAGGCCAAAACAAAAGTAACTGGTGGTCGCAATGACATGAAGGTCCACGAAAACAAATATTAGCAATTCTTGGAAGAACCCCCCCAATCCCTCCCTGTGGTGAATTTCGAAAAAGACCACAAACTGTCACCCTGACCTTGGTGCCAACAATCCCCCTACCACCTAGTTACTCAGCCCCTTTCCAGAGACTTTTCAAGGACAGGTGCAGAGAGTGGGCAACCCCACGTATGTGGATCAATAAACCTCATGTTACTGCAATGATCTATTGTCAATCGTGTTCTCTGGGTTGAGCCAAGTTTATTGTCAATTTGTGTTCTCTGGTTGAGCCACATATACCAAGGGTGAACATGCATGTGCCTGCATTTATGGAGGTCAGAGGTCAAAACCAACTATCTTTATCAATATGTACCTCATCTTTTGTGACAGATTCTGACCTGGAGTCCATGATAACGTTAAGTTGATATCCTTAACCACTGACTTCTACAAATGTCTGTTTCCAATTCTGACAGTTAAATGGATAAAAATTCGGGGCAGCACACAAGTCAATCTGTTAAGCTGAGAAAGAACTATTGGGTCCGTTATTCAAATCTAGCAGTCTTGGAAGAAATCATAATATAAGATGCAAAAAATTTCAAGCAGGAAAGAAAATGGCCAAGAGAAGATAGTAATAAGCCTCCCCTCTTTATTCCTGGTGTACATACTGAGCAGACAATCAAATGGTGCAAGCATTGTAGGGAGAAGGCATTAGGACCCAGGAGCAGAAATTCCACAGAGAAAGCTTAGTGCTAAGATAAGGAAAATAAGCAAAAGTACTTTCTGCAGAAAAATTCAAGCTTTGCTTACAGTCCTCTCAGATTTCCTTAGGAGAACTAAGTATCTGCAAACTGGCCTAGTCCTGAGAATCTCCTGTTCTTTATCTAACCTCCAGAATTCACCCAGGAAGCATGGTCATCAGTTGTCTGGACCTAGCTTAGGGATGACAAAGCAGGACATTGGACCTAGGGAGTTCAAATCTCACCCATGACAGCTTCTGAGCTAGTGCTCATAGGCAGGCTTATTTCTTCTCTTTCTCCCCTCTGTGAAAGTACATCTGTCATCCAATCTGATTCTCCAATTCACTAAAGGAGGCAGATAAGGTTAATGATCTCCTGAATGAATTTATCTAAATAAAATGAATGAATATTCATCTGCATTGATTTAATACATTAAAAGGAAAATGTTTATGGAATATAGGAAGTAGAAGGTGCTCCTTGACATTGGAAAGTTCTAGGTCCTTTCCAGGAGGAGAAATAGAATGAATGGGAATAGGGGTGAGCAGAAAGAGAAATTGGAAAGAAAGATCCCTGTCCTCTTGGCACAGTTCAAATGCCTTAGCCAGGTACAACCAGGAAAATTCTTTTATCTTGGTCAAATATTCTTTATTCTCTGTCTATGTCCCAAAGCTTTCTACTTAGCTTAGAGGGCAAAGGGGCACAAAGCAACAAAGAGGACATGGGATGAGGCCTCAGGACTCTCTTTATTTCTCCTTTGGAATGGTTCTGACTACTATTTCTGTTCTGCAGACAATGATGGCCACATGATGAGGTATCAAAATTTCAGTACATACACTGACTGGGGAAGAACAGGTCTTCTGTCATAGTCCTTAAAAGGAGCTCTTTGCATCAATAACAACAAAAAGTTAGCCATCCTCTGTTTCACTCCTTTTCTCATTTTTAAAGCTGTTTGAATATAAGTGAGGAGGATACAAGAATTCCCCAAACCTAATATTCATTAACTGCATCAATAGAATGTTCTCAGTAAATTGTTGTTATTATTATGATACTGACAACCTAGAAATTTTCTAGGTAGAAATTTTTCCCTCTTCTCCAAAAGTATCTACACTATTTCCCCCTTTTAAATCAATGTACTTTCAGAATTTCTCTGTAATGCAAAACAGGTGCAGTCCCTTCCCTGGGATTTTGTTTCTCATACATTGTGTTTGGAATGATGTGGGCCCCTTCTGTCTGTGGCTTTTGTTCCTGACACATGAAGAAACCCTAGCATTATTCTTCACCCTTCTGTGTCTATGACTGGTATGTGGAACTTTTCCTTTTGCTGTTCATCAGGAAGATCCATGGGGCTGTCTTTCCTTCTGTAAGGCAGAGCAAACTGAGAGGCTCAGGAGGAGATGGTAACTGTGAGGAGGTGCTCTTTCCAGTTCCTATAGGATAGTGCCTCCTCACTCAAAAGTAAAATATTATAGAAAATGACTGAACCTAGATCTGTTGGGCTCAGGGAAACTAGGAACTGAGAACTAAATCTGTTTGAGACATTGGGATAGTGACTCAGCCTCTCATAGCCTACATTCCTCACCCATCAACTAGCAAGAAGAACTAACCTGACTTGACTCTTAGGGTAAATGGGAGTATCAGATTGGATGATGAGCATGAGAACAGTGGAAAATTACCAAGTGTTACATACATATGAAGATCAGGCCAAACACAACTACAACATACTCTGTATATTGTACATACAACTGTCACTGTATGTCTTAACTAGTTTTATGTCAACTTGACATAAGATAGAGTCATCGGAGAGGAATATGTTTTAATTGAGAAAATACATTCATAAGAATAGCTTGTTGGCAAGCCTGTATAATGTTTTTTTTTTTTTAATTAGTGATAAATGTGAGAGAGCTCAGTCCATTGTGAGTAGGGTCACTCCTGGCTGATATTCCTGAATTCTGTAAGAAAGCAGGCTGAGCAAACAATAGAGAGAAAACCAATAAAAAGCACTCCTCTGTGACCACTTCACTAGCTCCTGCCTCAAAATTTCAGCTGTGCTTGAGTTCCTGTCGTAGCTTCTAATGATGAACTGAAATGTGTAAGTATAAGCCAAATAAGCCCTTTCCTCTCTAAGTTACTCTGGACATGGTGTTTTATGACAGCAATAATAATCCTAACTAAGATACTATGTTAGAGAAAGACATAAGTCTTCTATTGTTTCTGTGCAGAAGTGTTCCATATGTTGAAAGCTTGGTCTTTAAAACACTGCCCATCAGTACACTGTTAGGACCAGACTGGAGAATCAGGACATAATCCTAATATGTGGATTTATACACTGATGGGTACATAGTCAAATGCACTATAGGGTAGTGGTGTAACTATAGGTGGCAGAACATACCTGGGAGGATGCTGACGCTGAGTTATGCTTTAGAGGGTATGTCTCATCACAGAACTCTTTCACTGTTTCTTTCTGCTTTCTAAATGCCAGGAGGCATATTCCCTGATACCATATTATCTACTTCAGAGCAAGCCACTAGCAACAGAACCAAGCAATGATGAACTAAAACCTCTCAATCCATGAGCCCAAATAGATGTTCCCTCCCTTTAGTTCTTTTAAGCATTCTATTGAAATAAAAAGAAAGACAAGGAAGTACATGCTGAAGAAGTTTCAGTTCAGCCTTCATCATACAGTCGAAACATTTTATTTTTGTCTAAGTAACTAAGAGTCTGAAATAACGGCCATGATTTCTTTTTAAAAAAATAAAAATAAAACAAGATATTCTAACAATAAAATGTCACTTGGAATGCAGTGCATCCACTATAAGCAGCATGTACCAAGAGTGACCAAAGAAAACAACAGCTTTGTGTTTTCTAGCCCGTTTGACTCTGCACTACAGAGGCTCTTGAAGGTAACTGTGAGGAAGCTGATCCAAATCCAAGTTCTTAGTTACTGTTTCTGTAATTTGTGCCATTGATAAAATATATATTGGTTAACTTGTGCTAATTAAACACAGGCTTGATAGGCTTGCTCCATTATAAATGGTTGTTTTTATCCATTTTGTGAATAGGAGATACCTGTAAGATCCTATTTGGACCAACAACTCTGGGCTAAAAAAAATGTTAATGTACCTTATCTCTGTGTAACAGGAGAGTATCTTTGGAGCATAGTGAATGCACAAGGCTGGGCAATGGATAGATGAGTTGGCAGAAAGAAAAAGGCCTATGCCAATCCCTCTGTTCTACAGACCAGAGAATGCAACAGAGGTACCCAGCTGCCTACCACTAGTCTGAGAAGGGAGCCTGAGGCAGGCACAGATTGTGTTTGGTTTGGAGGGAAAGTCTAATAACTCAGCAGAGACAGCACAGATGTGTTTGGCATTCAGGCCACCTCACCCTGACACCCCCTTTCTTCCTCCTCCGCATTCTTTCCAGTGTCAGCTAATCCCTTCTGCACAAGCCATGTACCCCATACCATGCTGAACAGATGCTTAACAGTGGCTGGAGGGAAACCCGACACAGCCAGATACAACTTGTCTTACTCAGCTCAAATCCCACTTTCCAAATGCCACAGACCATGGGAGCTGAAAGCTCTTAAGGTTAGAGGACATTGATGAGAATATACAGCTTTTGAACACTTGCCTTTAAAAAATGTTTCTAAATACAAATTATACCAAATAAGTTGCTCCAATTTAGGGAAATGTTGGAAGGCAGAAATTTTAGGGCTCCTTAAGACAAACTAGAAGAAAAGCTTGTCTTTTCATTTTGTAAAGAAGATCAAAGCTGAAAGAGGATAAGACAATCAGAACCTCCCTAAGGCAGGATTGGAACCTGGATGCTTACGGATCCACTTGAAGCTTGTTTGGGTGAGATAAGAATCAGAAGAGTAAAAATGGGCATGCAATTTCAAGAATTTGCTGTTAACAATTGGCATTCACTGTTATGCAGAGCATTATAAGGAGAAACAAAATGCCCAGTCCAGTTTCTAAGCCCCTATTACATGACAATCACTGACAATCACAAATTAAGTACCTCAAATGACTAAAATAGTCCTCACTGCACGTCACTAAGGCTGATGTTAATACAACCACTCTGCAGGAAAAAAAAAAAAAAAAAAAAAAAAGCAGGCTAAGTAATCCGCTCCAGGTAAAAACATTAATGTGTAGCCAAATCACTGTTAGAACACAGGTCCCTAACAGTAGAAAAGTAATTGAGTGATTTTTTTTCATGGTCTCTAGAAGAATCTCCTCCCATCTTGAAGCATATTACTGTTAACTAGAGGCTAAGAAAAGGTAAAAGCAAACAATACCATCATCACAATACAACAGGCCTAGCTGTACAGCGAGAGTAAGGCTTTCCCACCTTCAGCACCACCTTTGAGATGAGGATGATAATAACAGAGATTTCTTTCTTATACTCCAAATTTCACATGAGTCTAATGAATACATCAGTCAAGAAAGAGGAGCTTTTAGCATAAAACTTTTAAAATCCATACGCTCTTGAATTTCAGGAAAATCCTGTAAATTCCATGTCTAGAGTGAAAGTGGTACATGGCATTGTACCCTAGCCCCATTCCTCAGGTCGCAAGAAGAAATGAATGTTTGTGTCAGCTTTGCAGGTGAATCTCAGAGGTATATTCCCAGGGAACTGGAGGTGTATCTTTCAGATCTGACCCCACAGGAGAGAAATGTTCTAATCCAGCTGTGAGTAATAGGGGTATGCCAGTGCTGCAATAAACCTAAATCCCACTACAAGCTGAAAACCAAGTTATAGCCACCAACTAGGAAGCCATGCACAGCTGGAGAACAACTTCAGTGCTGATGGAACCCACTTTCCATCTTGCCTTCGATAATCCTCCACATTCAAGGAGCATTATGTTCTTAAATAATACATGTAAATTTAAAGGTGAACAGAAGTCATTGGACAGCCCTCTTGCAGCAGTGTGAACTGGGCTCTGTGGTTACTACTGCTGATCACAACTGCATTTCAGTCCTGAGAAAGAAATAGAGAGAATCTGACAGTTGGTGGGAAACAATACTGTTGGTTAGAAACTTGTTCAAAACATGGCATAAGAAAAGAGTGTGATAAAGGCTAGCTCTTAGGATCCTGGTGGAGACCCTTCACAGTGACTCTCCATTTTCACTGTATTCTCTTCTCCTTCAGGAGAGTGACAATATCTATTCTGATCACTATGATGTATTGCTAGCACCTATTCCACAGTAGAGAGATGGGTATCAAGATTCAATAGGGCATGGCAAGACCCAGTTCTTAAATGAGACTACTGGTTCTATTCCTGATACTAAATGATTCTCTTTTACTTAGTTCTACACTTCTGAAATGAATAAAACTACACTATGTAATTCATAGGAATATTGTGTGGATTTGAAAAGTTAATAAATATTGTCTGATTAGACTGGCATCTAGTAAGTGCACATAAATTGATATAAATGTAAGCTCTCACTAAATGAGCAATAAAGTTTTTCTAGAAATGCAAACAAAATAGGTGTAGTGTCTAATAGTCCACACCTAATTTTTAGAATTGGATTATAAAACATAAAATAATACCAGTACTATGGAGGGCCATGTTTAAACAACTTGCATGTGTTATTTTCTTTTTAATTATCTTTTTGCTTTGTTTCTTTTGAGACAGTGTCTTAGTATTTGGAATTCATGGCTACCTGTGAGTTGGAAATTCTCATCATGGTCTCTAGAGTGATGAAATTGCAGACATGAACTGCAATGCCCAGCTATATTAATTAATTATTTAAAAAGAATTATAAGGTAGGTTCTAGTATCAGTGTTCATTTATTGTTGTTTTAAAGGTAAAAATGGCACATATATTGAGATATTAATTTCCTCAAGGGAAAAAAGAGAAATAGTGAAACTGTGCTTTACCTGGTTGTGCAATGCTATGTCAAACCTCAGCACAACTTCATGTGAATGGAGGAGCCACAATACATTTGCTGCATTGAGTATATCCTCTCTCCAAGCCCCATAGAGACTATTCATCTTTGGCTATTGCATCTTCCAGGAGACTCACAAATGTATTTCCCCAAAAACCTGGATCAGGGAATATGATGCTCTGAATTGGTGGTAGAACTGTCACCACATGGTGAAACTTCCACCATCTCCTACAAGTCTAGTTTGAACAGAACAGAGTATTATGATCATGATACATGCATCCTGTTCTGGTGGAAGAAGGAAAGGAATGGTACAACCATGGACTTTCAGACTCCCCAGGCTCAAAGTGATCACTTCTCCAACTCCCAGCTGTCGCCTCAGAATCTTTGACATGCATAGATGAGCTAAGGAAATGATTATGCAAAAGGCTGCATTCTTTCTGTAGGAATCACAGAAGGACAGTGTGATATCAGG
>JADRCC010576844.1:0-18017 GCA_019843855.1 Hylomyscus alleni
ATCCAGTATTACTTTTACCGTCTCAGAAATCTCCTTATCTGTTGATTATTTCTTCTTTTTTAACAGTTTCAATGAAATTTTATTCACAAAAGATGAAGGTATGGCCTATGAGCTGTGGTTTTATTAATTCCACAAAAATATTTGCCATAGGAAAAGATGTAGATATATGGCAAAGTAAGAATTGAACCTAAGCTCAACTTTTGGCAGACTAATATGGTTATAACCAGATATGACTGGAGACAGCAGTAAGAAACAGGGCTCTGTAGTCATTTTAAAGACAAAACCAGAAAAGATTAAGCAGATGCCATGGTATCATTCTTTTTTTTTTTTCCTTTTCAAACTCAATTTTATTCATTATTTGAAAACTTCAGCTATGTGTGCAGTGCATTTTGATCATATCAACCACCCATTCCTGTCCAGTTCCTCCCAGACCCCTCCACGCCACATGCTTCCAACCCAAACTTCATGGTTTTTTTTTTTTTTTAATATCCCACATAGGGCAACCAACATGATGCTTCTGTGTATGGTTGTCAGATCCTGACAGGGACCATTTCCTTGAAGAAGGTTGACTCTTCTGAACTCAGTAGCCTTCAGCTACTGGACCTCTTCAGGCAGGGATAGGGCTTTCTGAGTCTCTCCAGTCTCGGCTGGAATTTTCACTGGCTTGATTGTGTGTAGGTCTTGTGCGGGCAACCACAGCCACTATGAATTGATAAATGCAATGACTTTGCTGTGTCCAGAAGACATTAATTTTTAGACATAATGGTCTTCTCATACCTCCTTACAATCTTAAAATCTGTGATTCCAGTCCTTGTCAGCAGTGTTCTGGGCTATGCTGGAGAAGGTGTGATAGAAATCACTCAGGGCTAAGCATTCCACAGTTGATCATTCTCTGCACTCTGTGCAGCTGTGGCTCTCAATATTAATTGTCATCTTCTGAAAAATCGAACATCTATGATGAGAGTTGAAAGCTGTACTAATCTATGACCACAGAGATACATAGTTAGAAGGTGGCTGATATTGTGTCCCTTTATAAAATAATAGTGTTAGATTCTCTTCTAGGATCTATGTCCTCCCAAGCCATATGTTAGTTAGGCTAACAGTACCAAGCATGAGTGGAACAGGCCTTAAATCCAATCTAATAGTGATGGGCTTACTTCACAACATCCATGCCACTATTGGACCAGTTAGCATGTCTCTGTCTTGTCAGGTCAATCTTTGTTATAGCTTATTGAGTATACAGCTGTGGAAGATGACTGATGGCTTTTCTCACCTCATATTCATAGTGCTATGGATGCTAGCCATAAGAAATGAGTCTCCCAAATCACTACCAGTTTGATTTCTATATGTTAGGTGATCCAAGTGCATGATAACTTCATCAGTAAGGTTTAAGTCTTTAGTTCTGAGGTTAGACAAAAACAAAATCAATCACCCATTTTGATTTTTGGGTCTCTATGGGACCTTTCTGACCAATACATCAAAGAACAGAATCTCATACCTGAAGTCTTTAATAAACAATGACTTCAAAATGGGAACTTTTTCATACAGGGTATCTCCATTTAAATAGTAGGTTCTTATATGACCTTTGCAAATCCTCTTAGTGTTAAGTATTTTTGACATACCACATCCTTCTATCTATCCTCCTAGCCCCTCCCATGTGTAACCACCCCCACTATCACCTCTGTATACCACCTGTGTTCCTCTGCTCCCATTCCCTTAAAATTGCTCCAAATTTTCTCTTTCTAGTTTCCTGTCTTCTAAGTATGTTCCAAGTTAATCACATATATCCAAAGCTAAAAAGCAACTTTCAACAACATTCAGACTCTTACCTATGAAATAGACATTTAACTCTAGAAGTTGTTTCAGTACTGTTTAGCATATTCCCAGCAACTGCAACTTTGAAAAAAAATCATAGCAGGTACTCAATAAATACTGATAATTTTTCAGCTTTAACTGTCATTTTTCATGCATTTATGAGACTTAAAAATTATTGTTAATATTTGTATAATTCAGGTATATTATCCACTCGTGGAAAATAATCTCATGATTTACATAAAGCCAATGGAAGAGAGATGAATTGACGGCTAGTTTCAAATGCTTGTGAGACTAGTGGATCTAGAAAGGTCATGCTTCTAACCTCATCTGAAAGGAAGCTGAACATGTCAAGGTTATTTTCAGCATCCAACGATCCTGCTATTGCCTTTCGTGTTCTGTTCCCCAATAGAGTGTGAAAGTTGTGGAATCTTTCCTTTGTATACACCCTGTGTTCCTAATTCTTTTATCATTTAATTTGTCCTTTGTTTTGGGATACAGGATTTTACTATTTAAAAATCTGGCCTTGAGAAAGGTTTGTCTCACAGTGATTCTCCTGTCTCACCTTCCCCAGTCCTCTGGTTAGGGGCATGCATTGCCACATTTTCTTGTTTCTGTGACACTCACATTGTCTCACTGTACTTACCATAATCTCTTATTCTATTTGATGATGCTTTATCTTCAATGTAGCCTTGCACAGTAGGTGCCTCCAGTGAGTGTCAGAAATACAGGTTAGAAATACAGGTTAAGAAATACAGGTTAGAAAATAGCAGTGAAGGAGGACTTACAGAGTTGAGCATGCCCCTGGTGTAAGAGATGAAAGCCATGTCTGGCTATTTGGAATGCTGTGATGGAGCTGTGACAGATGCCAGGTTCTGCCTTCAAACTTGTCACCATGTGGTGAGTGCAGCCCTTACTTTGTACCATTTCATTTATATTATTAAATACCTATTTTAAATGTTTGAGAAATATTCATTGAACTTCTATTAGGAGAAAAACTCTGGACTATATATAGTTCCTTTCTTCATGGAGTATGTAGCATTGTCATAAATAAAACAAAATAGTCATGAGTAGAAAAAGGACCTAGGGTATTATATAACACGTACATGAGCTGTGCACAGTGGGGTTTGGGAGAGGAAATTGTCATACCTTCTTAGGGACAGCTGGAAGCATCTTTAAAGAGGGTTGACACTGAACAGATTCTGTAAGGATGATTAGGACTAAGCCCTACTGGCAAGGGAGACCACGCATGGCAGCATGAGCCTACAGAACAGCACACGCAGCCTGTTCTCAGGCCTCTTAGGAGCTGCAAGGCTGGAACACAGAAGAAAAGATAAAGACAGACACAAAGGAAAGAGGAAGATAACACGAGGAACTAAATGAAAAGATAAGACATTAGGAAGCCAGTGCAATTTTTAAGCTGAGTGAGAAATATGATTAATGTGACTAGATTTTGATTTTAAAAGCATATGTATCTTATCATGAATGCAGATAAAGAATAAAGATGATATGGGAAATGCTATAAAAATGAAAAATAACTTATCTATATAGATAGACCCTTTTCTTGGACATAGTGATCCAATAAGGGCATCTTGACATGGACCAAATAAATGACTCTACCACAAAAAGTAGTATTAAGCCTAGGATTCAGGCAAACTGGTTAGTTACTCGCTTATTTAAGATTGAAAAACTAAAAATGAAATTTCTTAATCAAGCCTGGGTTTTGGTAGGGACTTTTTTTTTAAATTCCCCCTTTTAAAGAGAAGATTCTAAATATACCTCTATATGTATATATGTAACTTTTTTTAAACGACCTTTTTATGATATATTCAAGTGATGAAACATCACACCTGCCAGCAATGAAGCTGAAAGGCTATAAATAGAGAATGAAATAGAAATCTAGAGAGGAAAAATAAGCACACCCATTATCTATCTATTGCAATTAGGAGAGTATTTTGGTTGCAGACTAGAGAGAAATGGGTATTAAATTGCTTCAAAAACTTAGGAACAGGAGATATACAATAGATAATGGCCAAAAATCTATATAGCTATTGAAAGAATTATTATGAATGTGGTGTGAATTATCTAATAGCTCTAGCATCCCAAATGAGTTGATTTGATTTACTAACCTAGGTAAAAAGTAAGGATGACAGAAGAGGAGGCAAAAAGAAACCTAACAAAGTACTAAATGGGTTTTCCAGAAGAAATATTGGTGATGAGTGTTGAAATTATAATTCTTGATGTTGAATATTGACGCTTTAATTGCACTCAGTCCTCTGATATGTGCATATGAAACCATGTGTGAAGTATGATTGCTACACATTTTCAGTGGTGGTGAGCATAGATCTCAGGTATGTAAAGTGTGAACTCTGTAACTCCTCCATGTGTGGTGGAAGCACACACAGGAAGTAGATGATTAAGATAAATGCTAATGTACAGTTGTGGTCAGAGGAAGCCCATGGCTTTGTGGAGGAAGGCGTGACTCTCTGGCATGGTCATGGAGGTCTTTTATGAGCTGAGTTTGCAGAGGCAGACAGATGATCTGTTTGGACAGCAATGTCTTCAAAGAGAATAGCATGCAAGCTGACAGGAGCAATTTATTGGATTGGTTTGATAGAGGATGAAAAATGAATATTTTGGCCCTCAAGGAGTGTGCTATTTAAGAGAAGTCCAATGTATTTACAATAAGCACCAACACAGAATATCAAATCAGAGCTGATGTTTACAAATCAGTGGAAAGAGGATTTGGATGGCAAGAAGGTAGGGTTTTGAGACAGAGGAAGAGCTTGATTAGGTCTTGTTTAAAAGGTAGTATTTGGAAGAGTGAAAGTAATTAAGGAACTAGGAATGATACAGGAAGAATATTTTAATGAAATCTGGATACATTTTTATTTGACAAGAAAGAAAATAGGGAAATGCTTACAGATTAGGAAGCCAATTATGCTTGTGTTATGTGTTTTTGGCTTCTTAAGCAGCCATCAAGCAAGCAGTCAGGTAGTGCAGTTGGTTAGTACAAGTAGGCAGCTTATGAAGGACCCTAACCCTAACCCTAACCAATTTAGCTGGTTAGAAGATAAACTAAACATGATTTTAAAAAACAAGAATTCTAGGAGACTTCTGTAGCCACAGCAATAGAATTTACTATGATTTGGTGCATTGGTTTCTTTGTGAAGCTGACCCACATCCCCATCAGCAATGTGACTGGGGAAAGGGGGAGGAGAGGGGTCCTGAAGCTGACCCACATCCCCATCAGCAATGTGACTAGGGAGGGGGGAGGAGAGGGGTCCTGAAGCTGACCCACATCCCCATCAGCAATGTGACTGGGGGGGGGAGGAGAGGGGTCCTGAAGCTGACCCACATCCCCATCAGCAATGTGACTAGGGAGTGGGGAGGAGAGGGGTCCTGAATACTTCTTCATCTTGGAAATTCATGAAGATATGAGAAGCTTATGAATGAAGAGCTTGTTCTTCTGAGCTCTTTCTGAGGTTATTTTTATTTCAAAATTAAAATAGTTTCAAAACAGCAAGGTCATGGTGCCCCAGCAAAGCAGGAGAATGGAAAGAAGAAGAGACAAGGCAAGATGGCATCATGAAAGGGCTTGACAGGAGCCTTGGCATTGGTGAAGGGGTGGAGAAGAAAGAAGCAAAGAGGGGAAAGGCAAGAGCAATGAGGCACTTTCCAAAGTTAAGGGATTGAGATGATGAAGGACCAGATAAAAATATGAAGGGAGAATGTGGGATTAGAATGGTCAGTGATTTGTGGAAAGAATATTTTCCAAATTCTATATGAGATACAGAAATAGGACAAGGATGTTTCTTAGAAAATATGTATTAACTCTTTCTTTTTGGCACTTTGTCCCCTTGGTGGTGACGAGGAGCCTATAAAGGCTGGGCTATCACTCCAGCTCCTTTATTTTGTATTTGGTATCTGGCTGAACCTGAAGAGATGGTTTTTCCAATATGAGTCAATTCCTGAAAGGAAATAGCTCACCCACTAGTGACTAGACCTATATACAGTTATAATAGTTTTCATTTCCCTTAAATCAATTATTATAACCTATGACAACTGCTTATACAGAACAACCAGCCCAGATTCCATACCTCAACCATATCTATGGTCTGGCTCTTAAACTTGGGGCTAATCGGCCATCATAACCAACAGACAAAATACTAGATAATTGCATACACTTGGAACCTAGAGATACTCCTATCCCCCATGGAAACTACAAGAAAAGCTCTTGCCTCTGTTTTATTCTTTATTTCCTCTGCCTTTTGTCTGAAGCAGGACTCCCCTGTGTCATAACATAGCCCTATCCTTGTTTCTGGAGGTCTGTGACTATAGCAGTCTCCATGACGGTCACTTGCATGCCTCTCTTCAATGGATTACAGCAAGTCCCATATATGTCATTAAATACATATATTGTTTGAAATAGTTGCCTTATGCAGCAAAACCAGTCAGGACTTTAAAGATACCCACGAGAATATGTGCACCTAGGCGATTGCTTCTTTTTTTACCTTTTACTATACAGACAGGGACTTAAATATGTTCATCTAACTTACATGTACTTTTCTCTGTGGCCAAATCTGCATTAATATTTTTACTATTTATAAAAATAGAAGGTAACTCTAAAGATACCTTCAGAAATTAGTATCAAAATACTGCTACGAAGCTACTCCGTTTTATTACACCAATAAAATCCTCTTTTAAAATGTCAGAAACATCTAAAAAATGATTTTTTGCTTTATTTTGTTTTTTCCTAGTTGGCCCCAGGTGCAGCATCGAGTTCTTCAGATCCTGCAGTTTATGACATTTTGTTGTCTTTGGTCTGTAGAAGGAGGTTCAGCTTAGAACAAAGTCAAACAATAAAGAAAGCTGGAAAAGATATGGGCTGCAAATGCTAAGCAGAGGATTAATAATATTCTGTAAGTAGGTTATGATAATTGATTTAAGGGAAATGGAAAGCACTAATAGATTAATAAACCAAGAGACAGGCATATCTATTTCAAAAATGAACATATTGGAAAAGCACCATTCTAAGTGTACTTGAAAAGTGTGGTTCATTTTGTATAAAGATATTGTACACTAAAATGTCACTTTAAAGTTTAAAATATTTTTATTAATTCTTTGGTACAATGTATTTGGGTCACATCCATTCCCCCAATTTCTTTCATATCCATTTCCAATTCACCACCCATTCAACTTTATATCTTTGGGGTTTTATTTATATACATCAAGTCTAATATGTGTTATCTGAAAGCTCTTGCATGGTGTGCCATGCACCTACCAGGAGTCACACTCCTAAAAATAGATATTCCTGCTCACGTAAGCTATAAAATGACAGTAGCTCTTCAGCTAGGGTGAAGACTTTATGTCCTACACAACCATCCTTGGATTTTGTCTGTCTTGAGTTTGCTCAGCTCTTGTGCCCACTGTCACAACCATTGTGGCTTCATATATGCAACTTCTCTATTGTATATGGAACATACTTTCTTTGTAGTCATCTATCTCTTCTAGCTCACACATTTCTTTTAAATCCCCTCTTCTTCAATGAACCCTAGTTAGTCCTTGAGATTAGGGATTCGATATAAAAGTTCCATTTAGATATGAGCACTCTACAATCTTATATTCATATTGAACAACTATGAATTTTCACATTTCTCTGATGAGGATTATGAAGTCTATTGAAGTCTTTTTAATACTTTGTTCATTTGGTGGTATGTAATGAAACACATATTATATATACCTGGAATATTATAATACATATTATATAATATGCCTGGTATATAATAATACACCAGATAAGTTTCCTAAGTCTTATGTGGCTATAGGCTCTTTGGACCCAGGAACAGTGCCAAATAGGCACTGTCATCTTATTGTCCTGAAAACAATTAGAAAGTGGTCAGTCATTCCCATAACATTCATGTTACTAATGCATCAATAGGCATATGGTTCCAGGCCATCACTGGAGCTTACTGCATTTGCATATGTGTAAGGCCACTAATTACTTTTCCCCTTCCATAGTATAGATCTTCCAGCATTATGAGAGCTCGTTGGAAGGCATTAAGGTTTCTGGTTCATATCCATTTGATTTCTTCATATATTGCAGCTCAGGAATGTGGTGTCTCCAGCAATAAAGCATTACCATAATTCTCTGGAGGGTAAAAAGTAACAGCAACAGCCTATACTGTTTGGGACTCTGTGGTCTTGTTGGCCAATTATTCAAAAGGAAGTAACCAATTCCAAGTACTGAGGTTTTTATTTGCTAGCATGTGGAATCCAGATGGAATATTGTTTCCCCATTTAAGGTAACATCATTTACAATATATATGATTGTTCTATAGTAGGTCTTCACTTATCTTTTCCAAAAGACCTTTAGTGCTAATTATTCATCTACATATTTCCACCTTCATCCGGGCTTCTCATCCCCTACTCCATTTAACCTTTCATCTTCCATTATCTCTTTTCCCCTTTTTATGCCACTGTATTCCCTGTACCCTCCCTTGAAAGATGCCCTTCTCCTTCCTGACCCCATCCTAGTTTCCTATAAATATTTCCAATGAAAACACATATCTAAAGATTCAGAGATAACATCCACATATGAATGAAAATATGTGATGCTCACCTCTTTGGGTCTGGATAATTTCACTCAAAATGATTGCTTACTGTTCTATTCACTGACTTTCAAATTTCATTATTTCATTGTTTTCAAGATGGATGATATTTTATAGAGTAAATGTTTTCACAATCAATTCATCAGCTTGTGGACATCTAGAATATTTTCATATTCTTATATTATGAATAGAGCAGCAATTAATATGAATGAGCAGATAAATGTGTAGTAAGATATAGAGTCGTTTGGGTTTATATGCCCAAGAGTATTATAGATGGATCACTATTTACAGTTTTTTGAAGAACATCTGCACTGATTTCCACAGTGACAGCACCAGCTTACACTCCTACCAGCAGAATAAGTTATATGCTTTTGTTTGTTTTTAAAATCTTGTCCATTTTGATAGGGGTAAGATAAAATCTCAAAGTAATTTTAATTTCTACATCCATCATAGTGAACAATGTTGAACATCTAAAAAATTTCCTCATCTGTTTGTATTTCAGCTTTTGACAACTCTCAGTTTAGTTCTATGCACTTATTTTTCAATTATGTTGATGTTCAGCATTTTAGTTATTTGTAGTCTAGATACAAATCCTCTGTCAGATGTACAGCTGCTCATGATATTTTTCCTGTTCTTCAGTCTACCTCTTCATTCAAATGATGGTGTTCTTTTTTGTTCAGAAGCTTTTTAGTTGTATGTGCTCCTATTTGTCAATTGTTGCTCTTACTAGCCACACTAAACTAACATCCTCATTTCCTACTGTATACAAAACTCAATTCCAAGTGGATCAAGGGTCTCAACATAAGACTCAATATCTTAGATCTGATAAATTAGAAAGTAGAGAGGGTGCTTGGACTTGAAACCACACAAAAGGACACTCTAAAAAAGGGTCCAATATAGATACAGATACAGCCAACCATTGGACTGAGCCTGGGTATCCCAAATGGAAGAACTAGGGGAAGGACTGAAGGAGCTAAAGGGGATTGCAAACCCATAGAAAGAACAATATCAACTAACCAGCCACCCAGAGCTCCCAGAGACTAAACTTAACAACCAAAGAGTATATATAGAGGGATCAATGGCTCCAGGTAGATATGTTGCAGAGGATGGCCATATCTGACATCAATAAGAGGGGAGGCCCTTGGTTCTGTGGAGGCTCAATACCCCAGCATAGGAGGATGCTAGAATGATGAGGCTGGAGTGGGTGAGTGGATGGAGAATCATCCTCATAGAGAGAAATGAGAGGGGGAGAGGGCAATGGGATGGGAGTTTTGTGGACAGGTAACCAGGAAGAAGAATGTCAGTTGAATATAAAGGAATAAAATGATTAATTGTTAAGAAAGGGTCCTGAGAGCACAGGCACCACTTTTGATTTTAATATTTGCAATTTAAGAAGTAGAACATTTGATAATGGAAGAGTACTGGCTAGAAAAGATGTTGTCACATGTCTAGAGTACAACTTATTTGAGAAAATATTTTGCCATGTGTGATCAAGAACTTTAAAATACCCTTAACCCTAAAACAAGTGATTACATCCCTACAATTCTTACTAAAGGTAGCATAAAAACAAAGTCAATGCATTGAGATATTCTTTACACTTTTATTTGTGATCATCTTAAAAGATTTATATCATAGGGTTTATGATCAGTGAAGATGCAGTAACTATTATACAGCCATTAAATTGTGCTACATGTTTAGTAAGGTGAGAGAAAATACACATTGCTGTGATAAATTCAATGGGTAAGACACAATCTGTGTGTATCCATCCTCATGATTGAGAGCAGAAAGCTAGACACCTAGTAGAATAGTTATAACTGAAAGGACTGGAGACAGTACATATTGGTGGGTGGGTAGAGTATTGTGACTCTTGTTGATCTGATAAAAAAGAACACAAGGACTTAAAAAATGATTTCTATATGTGCCTTCACAGTGACATGACAATTATAACTTTAATGTTTACACAAGACAAATGAAAAAAGTGTCTTCACAAGAGAACGTTCTGAGAATAATATAGTCATTCATCACAGTACCACAAAAGAAACTGGAAACAACTCAGATCAATTTGGGAGTCAGTATGTATCTTAGAACCATCATGTTGGTTGAAAGAAGCCAGACACAACAGGTTTATATTATTTAAAGCTATGTATATTAAGCCCAATGTTAGGTTAAATGAGTATAGGGTAATATGAAGTTAAATGGTTGCGACTAGTAGAGGAACATAACAAAAAAATTTCCAAGGAAATATTCTTTACTTGTTTTGAATTTATTGAGTACATAAACTTTTGGAACCTCATTAAATTACTTAACATCTGTGGTATGCAAATTTCATCTCAAGAAAAAAATCGAGATGAATTAAGAAGTGCATTAAATGCCTAAATCTTAAAAGGACAAAATAACCTCATATATAGTGCAGGTGTATATATACATAAAAGTTTTAATATGTATATATAGATATATTATAAAAAACATTAAAATAATTTTAAATCAAAATAAGAATCTTAAAAGTGAATTCAACCAAGAAAATACATTTATACTTAAATCTGTTTATTAGACATAAAGCTATACAACGATAAAGAATATTCAGTAGAATACTAACATGCTGCAATATCTTTCCAATTGTAAAACATCATGTGTGCAAAATACTAAATCCCAGCAAGGTATGATCTATTAAAATCACAAGTCATGTCAATAGTTCTCTGTTGTATTTGCTTCTTTCTGTTAACACTCAAGATTTCTTTGAGACTCTGAGCATCTTTCTGTATAAGGCCACTGACCTGTGAGTTTTGCCCAGGGTTTCAGATTGGCAACAAAGCACCTAGCTGGGAATGGAAATCTGGCACCCATGCTGTTCTGAGCTTGTCTGTTAAAAATGGTTTCTGCCAAGTTGAGTTTCTGGGTACATCTTTGGAATGGGAGCTTTGTGTTTTTAAGAGAAAGAACGCAGCACTAAGCTTTCGGCAGTATCCCGTGAGGCCCCTAAGGTGCTTCAGACATCCATATTTCAACACATTTTTGGGGTGTGGTGGCAGGGAATGGCAAAGAGTAGACTATAAATTTGTAGAAGTGCCATCAAAGCATTATATGACATTGATATAATATTTTATGATTTAAAAGGTTCCCTTGCATTCATTAACACATTAGACCTTCACAATTCTGTGACATGGGAAGAGCAGGTAATACAATTTCCATGTTAAAGATGAGAAAATTGATATTCAGAAAGATAAAGTAATTTTTGTAAGGTCAGTTATGTTGTAAGTAATAGAGCTAGGACTTAAATGAGGCCTCTCCTTTTTCGGGTGCCATATGATTTTCATTTCTTCATCCTCTCTCTGCGATAACATAACAGAGCTTCAGAGGAGTCCGATCCTGAGCAGCAGCCTGTTCTTCAGCATCCACTCTTTTAGCAAGCCTAGGCAATTAAACTCTCCCATTGTTATGGGTGGTATACAGCTCCACTGTCACATCTGCCTGTCAGTCGTCACTTTTGCAATGTGTGTACATTTCACCATCTCCACATCTCCTTATAAATCATTTCCTGCGGCAAGCTGTTGATCTTCTTCAACTCTTCTGAGGGACATGGAGGGGTAAAAATAAATAGAGCTGTTCAGGTATTTCAAAGATCTATTGAATGTCTAACTAATGATGTTCTTATCATATTGGTAGAAAAAAAATCTAAGATAGCAAATGTATTCCCCAAATGTGTCCTTGACAAGTGACTATTCTTTGACAACCACAATTATATGGGAAGTAAGTTCTGAGCCAGGTGACACAGGCTCTAAAGAAGTGAAGGTTGTCCCAGCTTTACAAGTGGTCATTCATTGTCTATTCAGAAAGTCTGTATGAACATCTGCAAAATGACTTTTGCTACAAGTACTGAAATGTGCAACTATCAGTATCTGAAGAGGGCAGTTAATGTTATGTTTTGTACTTCTCCAGTTCCAAGCAGCCCAAGAGGGACACAATGAGAAAATGGAGATAAAAATAGTACTTTCATTTCTGATAGGAAGCAAAGCTAGAAAATATAGTTTATGTCCTCAGGAAAATAAACACTCCAGTTCTCTCACCAGGCCTGCAGTCACAGGGAGTTCTGGAGACCCCACAAGTCCTTTAGTGGGTGGACTTTTCATGCACAGCAAGATTCTCACATACCCAAGTCCGTTGCCAAGAGTAAAGAAGAGGTGGAGATTTTATCCATCAAATAGAGATTTGACAAGTTCTAAATTGTACTTATTTCATATCTCCCCTCTCTCTTCCCCCAATTTGTTTTCTTAAGAGAGAAACTAATATACAAAAGTTTAATCAAATGCTGGTAAAACTCAAGAATGATTGATATTTATATAAAAAGTCTTTGTGACCCACATAATTTATAAGAGGAAATTAATTAATTAAAAGACCAATTTTTACCAATACATTTCATTGTGATTTTTTTTCACTCTAAAGTTGAGCTTTTTTTTTTTTCAGAACAAGAATTAATGTTTGTATTGCTTAACAGATACATTTGACAGGGAAAAGTAAGTTGTTGACCAAAGTCTGTTGGACATATATAGCTAATGCATTGTCTTGATCAAAACTAACTTCGGGGAAGATCTCTCTGTAAGAATTGTGATTGGTTTTATGAAGCTAAATCATCTTTGTTGTCAACAGCGGCAGTTGGTTCACTCTACCCCACGGTCCTTGGAAACAGGTTGCTGGGCAGCAGATCCCATGTCTTCACTCAGTGTGTATCAACAGAGTACAACCTAGAAGGCTGTGTTTGAGCAAGATGTTTTAAGGCCACGCTCACACTAAGAGGAAAAAAGGCTAACATGGTAGATTTCAAAGCTCTGCATTGAAAATCTACCTTCTCCTTCAGAATAGAGGCTATCCATTGTTTCAAGCAATCAAGTGTCAATGAAATCAGCCTTTCCATGTACAATTGAGCCTGTGCACCCACGAATGCCTGATTGTGTTACACAAACGAGCACACATACCTAGTCACCTGCTTGCTGCATTCATGCTTTAGGATTTATGTGAGTGCTTTGATTATTTTTTAAATAAAATCATTCTAAAATGTCTGCAGATAAATGATGCTTTAGAAAATAGTTATTTTCCTTAAAAATATAGATTTAAACATACCTTCAGAAAGCCTTTCAATGAGTGGTTCTGTGTCAGCTAAATGAAAATAGAATAAAAGCAAACATCAGGGTGTGGCAAGGTGAAGATCATTCCATGCATATCATTGCCACAGGATTCTAGTTCTTCAGGTGGGAGAAGGGAACTTGGCCTTTGTAGTGTTAAGCTGTATGTAGCTAATCTAATCAGAAAACCAAACCACTGGCATCTGAGACAATGGCAGTCTCAACCTCCTGATAGAACATCTCCAGGTAGAGAGAAGGGGCTCCATTATGCTCCAGGAACCATATATCTGAGCAGAACCCTTTCCCTGTGACTCATTGTGACTTACATTCTTTATTGTCAGGAAAGAAACAGTGATTCTGAGGAATTAAATTAAGGTTGCAGAGCTGTGAGTTGAAAGGAAAAATCCCTGACACCCTGTTTCACCCCTTCAAGACCCACAATTATAAAGTGCTGAGGATTTATTTAATGCCTAAGAACCCCTCACTGCTCCTGTGGGAAGTCCCTGGGTTGCTGAGGGACCATTTATATTTATCAGGTAAAGTGCTGTCAGCTCACTAATAAGCTTCATAAATATTTTTCTCTTCTCCTGAAAAGAAATAAAAAAATCCAATTTTGCAATGTTAAAATAAATAAGTAAATATAAAGAAACTAATCTTCAAAGTTTCTAATGTGTCAGTAGAAAAATGTAGCTGAATTACTTGCTGCCTTCCTGGAGACACCTTTTGATTATCATTTATATGATCATAGCTTTATAGATGACACAGCACCCACTAGAGAAGTATTTCAGTATGACCAATGACTGGGTCAAGCCTGTATTACCTATTTGTGTATTAATTTCAACAGCTGCTTAACCAAGAAATGAACCTGATTTTTTTCCTACTGAACTTGAAGCTGATCTCTTCTTATGAGTCTATCGGGGTCTATGAGATGCTCACAATAGTCTCTCCAACACTGTGCCTGGTTCCTTTATCATTCTGATCTTTCTTATATAGAGAACTGAGACTGATTAAAACCAATACAAACCCATACTTTAGTCCCAGTTCTTTCAAAGTGGGGCAAATATTTAGAATCATATCCCAGCCCCTCTGAGTCCACATACACTTACTGTTGCTGATAACAATGATCAACACTTGTATACTTCCATCTTTTAGTGGATGTAGCTTGAATTTTATCCTTCCATAAGAATTTTGCCTATAGACTTGTTTTGACCTTGTGTAGAAGCTTTTGTGTGTCCTTAACATTTGCTGTCAGCAGACTTTATTGCAGAATTTCTTTTTTCTGTATCCTACAATTCTATATTGGCATTGACCAATATAGTTATTGTTCTTTGCTGGGACTCTTATGTATTTAAACTCTAGCTTGAATATTGAAGTTCTTAAGTATTAACTTGCTTTCATCTTTACATTTTTTTCTGGTATTTGCTAGGTGACTTTTGTGATCTCAGCATGCTTCAGGCACCAGCAGTGCTCAGGATAGGCACTGGCCTCCTGGAAATTGCTCTAGGCTGCCTCACATGGATAGATAGTGCATAGTGGTTCGGGTCAGGTTCTTTCAGGATTCACAGACCATCTGTACAGCCAAATTTTGCTATTAGCTGAATCTTGATGGACTATGTCTACCATTTGGACATTTTTCATCTGGATTTGGAAAATGGACAAGCTCAAAGTTAATAGGAAATACCTCTTTCATTTGCCTCATTGAACTGATGTTAAAAAATCAGACCACCAAGAAAAGAGTAGCATGAAGAACTGTGAGCTTTTACCCTGAGGAGGATGACATATATTGACACCAACTGAGGACATTTGTCCAAAGCTAAACAGCTATACAATGTAGAGATCAACATGGCATGAATGATGCCCATGTCCTCAGAAAACATTTCATGGATTCCAAGTGAACTAAGTGTAGGGGAAGATGGAGCCAAATGATGTAAGATCCCTGCTTTTAAGCCATTAACAGTGTAATGAGGGATCTAGATACATACAGTTATGGTGTCTTGTCCAAAGAACCACTAAAAGAATGTGTGATGTGTCTATGTAGCTTGGGCAATGAATACCCTTCCAAAGAAAGTTTATAGGTGAGTAGTTTATAAGCCATTTAAATACCTTATGTTTTAATACTGTGTCTATTTCTGATATACTGTTATATCTAGATTGTAAAGACATTTGTTTTAGTATGACTTATGTGTTGGGTTTTGTTAGTAATATTTGTATTTTGATAAGAGAATGATCAAAGTAGTTTAACCTTCTGGCCATTGCTTGCATCTGTATTTACCCACACTGATGGGTTAGGTATCCATGTTTATATCTAGGTTCTCACTGGATCCACAAGTCACCTGCCTTCTGTGCTCTGCAATCGACTGAGTCCTGTGCAGGAGAGTGGATAAACTCTATGATAATCTGCATGTTGATATAGATTCTGTAACTTCTGTGCATAGATGCCTGCATTTAATATATCGCAGAAATAACTAGGACTGATTTTAGAAAAAGGCAGGCTCTGTGACATTATGTCATAAAAACATTGCATTTCAGCAGAGTAAGCTAATTTTGATCCAATTCATTTATTTGTGTAGTCAGTGTATGTGTATAAAACTCTCAACTATATTATGACTAAGTGAACTTCTCTGTGCTTTTCAAGATTTTTTGTTGACAAGCAGTTTCTCTCAGCAGTATCATGTCCCTCTTTTTCCCTCTGCTCTCCTCCCTTTTCTTCTCTTCCCCACCTCAAATTAAACCTTACTGATAATTCTTATCTGTAGAGTGTTCTCACAAAATTCATGACAGTTTCTGTCTATTGTTCCTCTTAGGAACTTCCATTCTTCATATTACGTGAGGACTAAGCCATTTCTACTTTTACACTGATAAATAAGCCAAGGTTTTGGGGGAAGAACCCATCTCAAGATTCTACCACTGATAAATGACATAACCAGGGTTTATGTGAGTTGTAACGGTCCCGCTAAGTCAGACTCCTTTCTTCTGTGCATAATGACTCAATAGGAAACTATAAATGGCAGGTTCCGGCACCCCTGGCAGAAGCCAGTAAGCTTCCTAACCTTTAAAAATCAGGTTTCTGCTCTTCCATCTGTTGAGTCCTACACCACCAATGCATTTAAATAAACTGATTAAAAAGTATGCTTCTTGGAGGTCAATGACATTTTCCTGTTTTTATTTTCAATTCTTCGTAAAATCTAGGTGTTCTCAAATAAAATATGTGCACATTATTTATATGTGTCACAGCTGTGTCATAAAGTTAAGTTGAGCGTATACTCTAGCTAATCAGTCCCTTGGCACTAAAACCTGTCAAACGCTCAGTACAGCAGTGAACAGTAGGAAGTGTTTGCTAAAGTAATCAGCTTTAAGGCAACTGCCTTAAAAAAAAGTGACTAAAAATGTGAACCACACTTTATAATCAGTCTCACAAAGGTGGCCAGCAAACAAAAAGCTTAAGAAAAGAAATACGGAGATTCTGTTCCCGGTCCTCTAAGATATAATAAACTCTAAGTCTTAAGATCTCTGAGAATATTCTATGAGAAATTCCTGCCTTAGTATCAGTGTCATTAAAAAGATTTGCAGCCCCTTAGGAGGAACAACAATATGAGCTAACTAGTCCCCTCAGAGCTCCCAGGGACGAAAACTCCAACCAAGGAGTACACATGGTGGGACTCATGGCTCCAGCAGCATGCGTAGAACAGAGGATGGCCAACCTGGTCATCAGTGGGAGGAGAGGACCTTGGCCCGGTGAAGGTTCTATGGCCCAGTGTAGGGGAATGTCAGGGCCAGTAAACAGGAGAGGGTGGGGTGGTGAGCAGGGGGAAGGGGGAGGGAACAGGGGATTGTTTTAATTTTTATTTTATTTTTTTCTTTCTTTCTTTTTCTTTCTTTTTTTTTTTTTTGGAGGGGAACTTGGGTAAGGAGATACTGTAAATAAGAAAACATCTAATAAAAAAAAAGATTTTGCCCTTAAGCCTACATTGAACATAAGCAAATAAACATCCAAAATAAGTAGATTAATATGTTTAATGCAACTTTCTGTTTGAGATTCATGTCCTCAAGTAGGAGTTGTCTTGAAGATTCACCTGATTTATGGTTAAAGGACAGGATCTATGCAGAAAATGATAAGACCAAGACACAAACAAGTGTGATACTGAGACCAAGGCTTGCCAGGGAGAGAGGAAGCTACCAGAGCTGCCTGCTCATATGCTCTTCGTATGCTCTCTAGTATGCCCAGTTCTTCAGCATTCAGTTTTTTAAAGACTTTATTTTATATGTTTATATGTGTATATCACCTGAGTCTATGTCTATGCATCTGTTGTGTGCTTTTAGCCCTCACGTACCAGAAGAGGGTATAGAATAACTTGGAAATGGAGTTACAGATGATCGTTAGCTGTCATATAACTGCTGGTAATCAAACCTAGGTCCTCTACAAAAGTAGCCAGTTCCCTTAAAAATGGCATATCTTTCTGGATCCCAGGCTTCATTT
>JADRCC010576845.1:0-18171 GCA_019843855.1 Hylomyscus alleni
TGAATATATAGGATTTATCTACCCATTCCACATTTTTCTGCTGTAAATAACAGATGCTAGTATGTTTTTAATAAAAGTCTTTGTGTAGGTGAATTTAAATAATTAACAAGGGTTTGACTTCTCTACCGCCAAGCCCCTATGAAAGGGTTTATTCCATTCCTGTAACTGTAATGGGAATTTTCCCTGAATCATTGTACTGTTACCCTTTCTTGAAATTCTGAGCTTTGATGGCAGGCAACATTGTATTTTACTTTTATTTATTCTTTGGGTGAAATAGAACCTTCTCTGTGGATTCAAAATAGCAGTGTGTATGTGTGTGTGTGTGTGTGTGTGTGTGTGTGTGTGTGTGTGTGTGTAGACAATATAGCCATGTGTGTGACCAAGGGATGGCAGAGGGTGGAAGCTAGTGATGGGTGGGCTCAACCTGTCTTTCCAGGGGGAGAAGCCTTCCTGCTTGGCAGTGTCTGCTTATCTCTATGGTACACACAGCCTGAGGCTCCAACATGATTTCACCAAATGTTTAAGCAGAGGCTTTGAGGTATCACAGTATTACAAATGATTGATACACTATGGTGCAGTGGATGGAATCTCAAAACATGGGTAATGGTAAACTATAGAAAAATAATTATGGAGTAATATACTTCAAGCATTTGCAACCTTTGTTTAATCTTTTTAGTGTAACTAATATATTATATACAATTTCACTTTTCAGGATCATGCATTAACAAAGTATTTTTAAATTTGTTAACAATTTACCAGTAGGTCTGAGGAGGTAGTGTGAGCCACTTTGCACATATTACAGTGACCATCAGACATTCCAGTATGCATGCTGTGTATAAAGACGCATCCTTTGTTTGTAGAAAAACTGCAAATATGCCTATAATATTTTCCTACATTCTGTTTGCCAATTAGAGAACAAAATTCCAATTATTTATCTCAGTCTAATCACAATTGTACAAAGACATTATGGAATTAACATGTCAAAATAACAGATGTTTAAGAAATAGCAGGACTCTAGAATTTCCTTGATTATGTTTGGATTTACTTGTAAGTTGTTATCATCATTTGTTATGAGCAAGATACAGCCAAGGATGTAATCACTAGGCTTCCTTTCAAATTTAAAGAATGTTTTTTTTTTTTTATTTCCTATTGTTCAGTTTTAGGTCTGGACTCTGTAAGCAGGGATTTTGTGAATTTCCTGATAAGAATGTACACAAGCATTGGGCTGCCTCTCAATTAGAGAAACACACAATGTCCACTGGGCAACAGTCACAGTTCAGATACACTCCATGTGCTAAGGTTTTATACATCTTCACCCAAGTACCACTCTTCTGCCACCGTGTCTGGTAGCTGTCTTTTTAGTTAAGATTCCTATTGCTGTAATGAGACACTGTGACCGAAGCAAGCAAGGAAGGAAAGGAGTTATTGGTCTTACACTCTGCATCACTGATAATCATCCAAGGAAGTCAGGACAGGAACTCAAACAGGGCAGGAACCTGGAGACAGGAGCTGATGCAGAGGCCTTGGAGAGGCGCTGCTTACTGGCTTTGCTACCCATGACTTGTTCAGTCAACTTCCTTATAGACCCCAGCACCATCAGCCCAGGGGCAGGACCACCCACTCTGGGATGAACCCTTTCCCACCAATCACTAATTAAGGAAATTTCCTACAGACTTGCCTACAACCCCATTTTATGATTGAGGCATTTTCTGTAACAAGTCTAAGAACTGGAGGAGAAATGCTTTGAATAAACAAATCGATTAGACTCCACGAGACAATTCACCGCCGCACCTGATGGCCAGTGTAACGTGGAGCCTTCAGGTTCCTCAGCCTCACAAGTCGCACGATCTAACTTGTATTTCATAAGCTTTGTGCTGGGTCTTTGTAGCAGCACATCTTGTGGTTTCATCAGGCCGAAGACAGGAAGTCTGCCCTAACTAAGCAGAGTTTTCCTGAGTTCCCACGAAGGTTTTTATCAGCTCAAGGAAGTTCCAAGAGTAAATCTCACTGTTTTCTTTGGCTTTGACAGGGTTTGGTTGAGAGTTCCTCAGTGAAGTGTATTGTAAGAACAGGAAGTTAGATTAGTAATAATCTCCGGAGATTTACTTAACAAAAACCATTTTTTTTTTCTTTATGAAGTCTAACCTAAGTCTCTTGAATGACAGCTTAGTACATTACACCCATGCAAATAAAACATCACTCAGATAAACTAAAGCCTTTTCTTTTAACAGACAGGTATTACTTAGGTTCTGTCATGAGGTGATTTGTCTACTAATAAACAAATTAGTACCCCTGAGCACTTGCTGAGGGTCGTGTATCAGACACTCTGCCTTTCCATCAGTTAGAATGATGAACAACCTTCCAGAAGCTTGGGAGAAAAATAATAAGCTAACAAACAAATTAAAATCAAAATTCCAGGACAAGATTGGTTGTTAGTGTGAGAGAGGTAGAGCAGACTTTCAAAGGATGATTGGATCAGGGCCTCAAAGAAGGAGGATTTATTCTGAGATCTAAAGGAAAGGAATTCAAGAGTGGGCATGGGTGTGCAAGAGGGAAGGGTAGGTAAAGTCCAAGGTCAGAAGGGGCATTGTGACTACTGCATTGTGAGGATGCAGAGACTAGTGAGAGGAGGATACGGCTACAGGAAGGGCAGTGGCATGAATGGCCTGGCCTCCATCTCAGCCCCCTGCTATGCTCTGGAGAGAGGAACCCCATGGTGATGGTCAAACTATAACTGAATTCACTGCTAACGAGTGTGTAACAGTAGCCATAAGAAGCCGTTCTACTGAGGGTTGCTTGGAAGAAGGCCCAAGGAGTATTTTTTGGATGATTTGCTGAGAAGTGTGAAAGGGAAATGTTCTCACTCAGAAGATTTATAAAAACGAGCTGAATCATCTGCTGAACCAAGCAGCAGAAACACACCCGAAGAACAAGCTGTCTCCCGAGACCACGTGATTGGAGCTAATCAGGATCCAGGCGAGGCAGGCTGTGCCCAGCGTTCTGGACGCCCAGCAGAGGGAAGGTGGGTGAAGGAAGAGCCAGCGTACCAACTAAGAAAACCAAAACTCACCACAAAGCCAACTCCATAGTCAGCTTCATATTTAGTGGATTGTGAAATTAAAATACAGAAATTGAGATGACAGATGTTTGTTGGTGTTGCCCAAAGTTGGCAGATGGTATTGTTAATACAATAAGTGAAGGAAAACACAGACTCATTACATCTAGCTAAGGAATAATATCGGAGAAGCATCTGTGTCCTGTAGCATGTTATTCATAGGCAGAAAAACTAAAAACTGTCTGAAATAGCTGAGTTTTATCCTGGTTGGATCAGTGTCTCAAAAAAAAGATAGTCAAGGAGCAGGGTTCGCCATCTCCCCGACTTCCTAGGGTCTCAACTTAACTCACAGGTTTCCCTATCTCTAGTTTCCAGGGACCGCTAAAATTCCAGGAATTGCCTGTCTTGTGCAGATACTAAGTAAGTGCCCAAGAAAAAAGTATTGTTTCTTAAAGTTGATCTTAAAATTAAGTACGTTTCTAAAAGCCCCTTAGGTGGGGAAAAAATATCTTCCATGACATTCAGGACTGCATCACACATCTATCCCTACTCCCATAAAATGACATATCCATGATTTCTCAAAATGAACAAGGCTTACTATTTATCCGAGGATGGAAAGGCCTGTTTTAACAAGTGAGTTTTAACAAGTGAATATTTCGCCGGGTGGTGGTGGCGCATGCCTTTAATCCCAGCACTTGGGAGGCAGAGGCAGGTGGATTTCTGAGTTTGAGGCCAGCCTGGTCTACTGAGTGAGTTCCAGGACAGCCGGGGCTACATAGAGAAACCCTGTCTCAAAAAACCAAAAACAAAAACAAAAACAAAACAAAAAAACAAGTGAATATTTCAGGAATGAGAAGAAGGAAGAGGAGGAGGAGGAGAAGGAGGAGGAAGAGGGGGAAAAGGAAGAAGAGGAGAAGGAGGGGGAGTAGGAGGAGGAGAAGGAGAGATGGGCCAGCAAGGAATCAAAGAAAGGATTCTTGATTAATGTTAAAAGTTGGAAAGTGGAAATGGGGTCAGGAATATCTTCATAAAGCAGTAGAGGAAGATGAGAGTCAGCTAGAGGAAATCACCTTCTAACAGCAAAATTAATTTCAACTCAAGCAGTAAGGTATAATCAACCTAGGTGCACAGAGGTTGCTGGAGAATGACTTAACAGTTCGGAGCGCCTCCTTCCCTTGCAGAGGGCCCAAGTTAGGTTCCCAGCACCCACACTAAGCAGCTAATCACTGCCTCTAACTCCAGCTAGAGTTGATGACCTCTGGCCACCAGGGCACCTGCACTTATGTGCATCTATCCTCACACAGACACACTTATTAAGAACACATGGTTAAAATATAAAAGTAAATATTTTTAAAAGATGTATGCAGAAATTAAAACAAGAATTTATTATGTAGAGTAAGTTGCCAAAAGTTAAATCAGTAAATTAAATCCAAAGAACGCTGATCTGAAGTTAGTATGAGTTTACTATTTATATATATACACATATATGTATATATATTTACATACATATATGTATATCCCTACCACTATTGCATATTATATATAACACATGAGATGTATAAGAACATTATATATCTGTAAATATAACCATTGTTAAAGAATTACACTTTATCAGAATATTTCATCTCTACCAATGTTAAAGATTACTTAAGTAATCAAGTATATATGACTACTTAAGCAATGGTTTATGTCATTATTCCAGTGGAAAACATCCATTTTGTCTTGTTTTCTCTTTTAGATTAGATATGTCATAATGCTAAATTCTATACTTCATGCTCTGTACCATCATTTGGAAGCTCTTCGGGGAAGGCATACTTTGAAATGAGTATTGCTGAAGGAATTTGCCTTAGATCTAGCATGGGAATGGACTCCCGTGAATTTTCAGGGGCTAGAGATTAAAGGAACTTATCTTTTGGAAGAATAATTGCATCAAAATGTAGTGGGTTGCTATGATGCTGCTTGCATAATAATGCTAAACACTGGTTTCTCAAGATGTGGTTGCCCCTGAGAAGCAGATCCTCACATACATCAAGTGATGCTATGTGAGCCTTCTCTCCAATTTCACTGGTCAATAAAAGGTTAGAGCCTGTGATCAGGTAGGAGAGAGGAAAGGGTGGGACTTGAGGATCGAATAAGGAAACACATCTATTTTACTATATTAATAACATTAGCATTATAGTAATATATCTCTACTCAAAGATTGGAAATAACCTATATTCCCATGAATGGATCGTAAGATAGATATGTGTCCCCTCCAACTTTAGTGTAAAGTTTTATATTAATCTCTAGAAATACAACCAGTAAGAGACTAAATTAAAGCAATCAGATTATATTTACACACTACTTCAAAAGTTCTTCTCCCATGAAACATCCCAGGCTGGGTATAGCTGTCTGGGTATAATGTGAAAATAATTGCCTGGGTAGAGAAGGGAAGGTGGGCTTTAGATTTTCTCTTCTGATATATGGTATTTATAGAGTGTAGCAATAATTTGGAAAACATTTATAAGGGGAAATTATTTTGTTATTAAGGAAAATAAAGCTCTGAATGTTTCTTATAACTGTAGGTAGGAGCTTTTATATAGTAATATGTGACTAGTATGTATTATTAATATATTAATTATATAGTATAATATAATGCTATTATTAAGAGAAATATAACATACTTAAAATGAGTAAAATCCTATGTGACAATATGTTTCCATGGTACATCCTATGAATGAATCAGCTTCATTCTTAAAGTACTTCCCATATCTAGGTAAGGGTGTGAAATGTCCTGATAGATTCCTGTATGAGGAAAGCATTATAGAAAGAAAACAGTGACGTTCCAGAGGCTGATCACAAGGAAGCAAATAACTTCAAAGCTCTTTCCAGAGGTTGAACTGCCCCAGTCTGTCACCTCTCTTTTCTGTGTCCTTCCATGTCAAGACTCACGTTCTTACCTCTCCTCTCATTCTTAACTGAGCCCCAAGGCAAATTACCTGTATTACATTATGTGCCCATGAGAAGCGGATGACCAGCAATGATTCCTCCCTCTCAAACTCATTTCAATTCCTAGAAACTCAGTGTGGATTACTTCCTTTTCTTAGATTTACTTATATTTATATTATGAATACTTTCCTGCAAATAAGTGTACCCCATGTTTGTCTGGTGTCCCCTAAGGACAAAAAAAAAAAAAAAAACATGTCCGATCTGTAGTTACATCTGGTTTTGAGCAGCCATGTGGGTGCAAAAAAACAAACCTAGATCCTTTACAAGAGCAACAAGTGCTCTTTACTGCTGAGCCGTCTCTCTAGTGCGATGAATTACTTGTATAATATTAATATACTGTGTTAAAAATCCTTTAAAACCTCTCTGTAAAAAAATTCCAGTGTCAGGAGTCATTTAGATGACAAGATTCAAGTCCTGAGGACAGCAGTGGCAATAAGAAATCTGAAAGACATAAAATAGATAACTATGAGGCAAATTATATAACTAAATAACTAAGAAAATTATGTAAATAAGTAAATAAATAAATAACACAAAATAATCAGCTAAAAGAAGGCTGCACCACTGTTAGAAAGGCCAAAATCTTCCTTCTGATTTTCTGTGTGAGAAATCATTTGTTTAACATGAACATAGTCATTTCTTAAGGAACTGCCCAGAATTCCTAGTGACTGGAAAACAGTAACTAGCCTGTTGCTTTTATAAACTCACAGAAGTGATAAAAGCTAAACTTTTCCTTGAATCTACAGAAATTTTTAAAAGCTTGATATCTGAACCATGGACCCACAACAGACAATTCACCTTTTCAGAAAATAACTACTTTTCAATCGTATGTCACCAGAACCAAGAATTCTATGCTGCTACAATATAAAGTGATTAGTGTTGCCTTGTGGTGTGGATAACACACTAGGCATGCCTCTTCGACATCCTGGCCAGCCGAAGCTCAGTTTCAGCCAGTGGCTCCTTATACATTGCTACTTCTTACACATTTTTACTTTTTTAAAAAGGTTTTTTTGAAAAAGTAGAAGAACAAGGGGCAGGACAGCTGGTTAGGATCTTTCCAACAGTTGTAGATAATTAAATCAGTGAATTAAAGTTTATTAGGACTCTGTCCATACCTGGGGAAAAAGTAAGAAGTTCTATGGGCCCTTCAGATAGATGGTTCTGGAGCCCACTGCAAGGCTGTCATCCTACACGAGTTCATAATCACTTTAGGAAGAAAAATATTCAATCATAAGACACTATTTCTGACCAGTGAGATGGTAATTTCTCACTTCACTGAAGCCATGGCTGATAAAGAATGACCAGATGAGAATTTTAGTACATTTTTTCCCCAGAGAAAATTTATATATAGTTATTCACCCAAATCACGACTTGAAAGTCAAGGGGACAAGGACTTTTGACTGCTGTGGCTACATTTAGAAGCATTTAGACAGCCATAATAATTTCCAGCTCTCAACTCATTATGTTACAGACAGTGGAATCACTATTTTCTAGCAATAATAAGATCCCCACAAAGCATCTCTGAGAACTGCCCAGGTCCCCTCCTATCAGCAAAGACAAAATTCATGGTTTAATTACACATTATACCAACAAAACTAAATGGCCCCTTGCAAAGTGGCTTGTACATAGTAGACGCTTCAACAAGATAGACATTAAAGCAATCAATGGAAAAGGTATTTTTCAATAATTCACTAAAAGAATAATTTATGCTATACATTGTACTGTCCAAAGAACTCACAACAAGTGAAGGCACAGGGAAGATCTCTCCCTTTCAGTATGCCCCATCAGCACTCCACCTTTTGAGTTTTGGAGTCTTCACCTGGTTCCTTGTTGAGGAGCTTCATTCACACAGAAAATCAGAGGTAAAAATGAATATTTAAGTTAATCTGAGCCTGTACCTTGTTAATACCAAATCTCTTTCATCTTGACTAACGATGTGAATGATGTGAATTAGTGCTAATTAAAGTCTCAAAAAGAATGATATAGAACAGAAGAGAAGGTCTAATTTGGGGTCCACAGCCCTGACAGACAGGTACCTGTCTGAGTCTACTCTCACCTTGAAGAAGGAACCCTTCCATACCTACCCTTTCGTAGTACCAAGGGAGGAATTTATCCAGAAGTACTGGAACATTATGGAGCATGCAAATGACTATTTTCTGAACATTTTATCTCACCAATATTTGAAGCAATGCACACACATGTAGAGTTTCTATACCTGAAGATGAGGGTTCATAGCTTCCAACTTCGTGGCTGGTCAGTGTCATAGGTTCAGATGTCTCACCTAGATCCAGATAATAAACCCCACTATGACCTCAGGAATAGACAGACATTAAGACCAGCAAAGATTGTCTATTAAGTTTATGGAAAGGAATATTGGAGAAGAATTCAGTGGCTTGTGGAAAGGTAAATCTATCTCTTTAGTGTGAATTTTCTTGTTTAAACACACAATAAATTTTAAGACAACTCCACAGTGACCAAACAGAATCTTTTTTTTTTTACTGCAAGAAGAACCTCTTTCTCTATTTCATATACAAAATGCAACCCATCAAGAAAGAAGAAAGACAGTAGAAAAATGAGAACGAAGTGAAGAAATGGTCCTCCTTCCCCATGCAAGCCCAGGCATAGCTCCACTATGATTAGCCTCTAAACCTAAGTTCTAAGGAGGAGAGCCACCTCGGCAAGTAAGAACACTTCAGAGTGGAACCTTGTCATTCGCTTCTCATTTTACCACTGAACCTCAAACCCGATTGAGTTCAGAAGGGAAGATAGAGGGGATGGACAGGAGCTGTTGTTGTTATGAGCCTGGCACAAGAGAATGGAGTCCGGAACTCTCAGGCTGGCAAAGTTTAATTGAGGTTAAGGAAGAATGACCCTAGTGGCAGGTGGATGTTTCCCACGTCTACCCTGTCACTTTGCACAATGTTCTAACGAGCAGCTAGCTCCAGAGCCAAGTTGATAGCCTGCCTAACATCATGCTCTGGTTGCTGGGGATATCAAGCAGACATCCTGTGTTACTGGTAAAGGTCTGGCATATGTCATGAATAAACAAATCAGGACATCCATTCATGGCATGTTGAAGATTGGATGACAAGGACCGTGAGCCTATAACCTGGGGACCTTGTGTCTTACTACGGGTACCATGTAGTCTCTCTAAATGCTCACAAAATAAAAAACTTTTTGAATCAACATACTAAATTCGGAGTAATGTCTTCTACAGTATATACTAACATTTTTTTAAAAAAAATATTTTTACACACACATTATTATATTACCCATTTCACTCTCCATTTTATAGCTCAAAGACGCTAAGAGCCTTCTGAGAGGTCCCATAGTCAAGCGAGCTATGCTAGTATGCAAAGGCATCCTCTGTTACCCCTAACTTCATATTCCTGTCAAACTGCCACCTTGCTGTTTTAAAATGTAGTAAGCCAATTTTCAAAGTCCTCACAATTATAGATTGACCTTGCCAGAAATTTCTATCAGCACTGAAGTTATTAGCGGTTAATTTTGCACTTCATTGACCATCATTCTGTGGCAACTGCTCCATCCATTCGGAGAGGAAGTGCAGCCTGGCAGTCTGGCATTTTATGGTGGGGAAGGACCAAAGTCAATAGCATGGAATAAATAGCTCCACAGTGTGCACTGCCAGAAAACTGCACACATCTGCCAAAAATACAAACAGCTATTTTGCTTGGCTTCTAGGCTCCTAATTGACGAACAAGTAGAAGAGGCAGCATTAGTTAGTGGCTTTCACTGTTTTCAAAAAAGCCACCAAAGCCACTAGTGCTTATACGATCAAGTGCTGGATGCATACATATAAACTAATATCATGTTTGATTATTATAAAGAAGAAGAAACATAACCAATAAGTTTGAAAATTGTATGGCTCAACGCTTGATATCCTTAAACATTATGGTTGTCTTAGAATCAAAGCAGCGTGGCCAGAATGCTAACCCTCAGGCTTCGAAGATGGAAGGAAGACTGTCATCTCCAGAATTGCTCATTCACAGCTTAAGAATGGAAACATCCAAGAACAGAAACATTAAGATCACAGCCTTTGGAAACTGTGCCCCTGGTCCATGGTTACAAACTAGCTACTGATGGAACAAGGTCTTAAGCTTTTTCTTCTTTACCTAGATTAGTATGTTGCTATCACAGAGAATCTAGAAGATAATTAAAATAAAAATATGCAAATCGATGCATATGTAATAGAATGAAAAATAAAACTATCCTAAGATCAGCAAATACAGAACAATCCAGCTATACCTAAAACTGAAATCTTTTCGTTTTCTGATTTTGCCTATGTTTTCTTTTCTAGACACTTTTAAAATTAGTTAGGGTCAGTGTTTGTTACTTTGTTTTTCTCAAAAATCAGAAAACAAATGATTCAAGTAACAGATCTGAAATATAAAAATGTGTGAACATTCCCCCTGGGGGTGAAGGGGCACTTTTCATAGCAAATCCAATTAACTTATCAACTTTCTAAAAGGAACTTTCCAAATTCCACTGCACTTTAGTTATTTTATTTTATTTTTAACTGGCAAATCATGTCTATTTACAGAGTAAATGTTTTGGTTGATCTAAAAATGCATTGTGGATTCAGTGAAACACATGAGCATGTTCATCACGCTACCAACTTGCTTCACTGTAATAAGAAAGTTAAGCAACAAGATGCACACATAAACACACATAAACACACAAACACACACAAACAAACACACAAACACACAAAAATGGGAAAGTACTAAGGCCATTCTCAATTATTCTATTTTCAATAAACACTGTAAACTAGACATTATAAAGGTAACAATTTTGATATATGGCCTAATGGAAAATTAAAGTCCACCACATTAAGATGCAGTGGTACTGCACACTCCATGCCAAATTCTAGGGAAATAAACTCTCTGCGTGGGGAGTTTGTGCATCATATCCTTTCAGTGTTAAAGTTTAAACAGGATGAAGAATGGGAGGTCAACTCTGAATAAGAAACTACCAAGTGGAAGAAACAAAAACCAGAAAAATTACTGGAGAATGAGTCACGTGGTGCTGGTTCTAATGACACTCGTTCCAATGAATCAGCTGACACTGGATCCGACCAATCAGCTGACACCAGCTCTGATGATGCTGTTGTCAGGTCTTTTCCTGCATCCTAGTGCTGAAGGATGCTGTGAAACATGTGCTTTTGCCTTCACAACTTCCTGTCAATCACATGTTCAGGTCAGCATCGACTTGCCCACAGTTGTTGATTTAGGGTAAGGTTGAGCAAACATTTGCGTATTGGATGTTCTATGAAAGAAGATACTATACGTTTGCTGTTGATTTACTTAGGATACATGTCTATTCAGGAGGACAGTGTGTGCCAAAGATGAGGAGAAGGTTAGAGGTAAGGCAGGTCTGGGCATTTCAAGCTTGGGTTCTAGTCCCTAGGCCTAGTACATGGCTATCTTCCTCCTTTGGTTCAGTTTCTGTTCTGTAAGTCAAAGGTACTTGATTGCTAAAACAGAGGTTGTACAGGAGCTGGCCTATTGTCAGAAAGTTTGGTATGCCAAGCTTTTACTATTAGCTTTATATCATCATCATCATCATCATCATCATCATTATTTTATTATTATTATTCTAACTGATCTTTGAAACGTATCATGCAGGTGCTGAAAAAGAATAAAGCTAACTGAATATTTCAGGTAATTTCCTATTAGCCATGCATTTTTTGAAGTAAGTGATTGAAACAACCTTTACCAGTTGCAGTAAGTGGAGCCCCACAATTCCTTGGGGTGATGGACTGCAGTGAGTAAGAACACAGCCTGCAAATTTTATGTAGTGAAAGCGAAAGATGTCAGTCTGCTGCCTTGAGAACTGTGAGTTACTCAAGGTTCAGACTGCCTCAAGTCTACTGCTTGAATAAAACATTCCTTTTCCATACAATTTAGTGATGAGCTTCCAAGTATTATAATACCTTATTAAGAGAAATTATGCTATGTATGTTCATATGCTTGCATGTATATGTAAATATATGTATGCATGTATATGCACATCTTTGATAAACATTCTCAATTCTCATAATAAGTCAACGAGATGGATTTAATTTTGTTTTATAGTGGGAGGAACTAGGGTGTAAGATGTGTCAACCAGAAAGAGGTGAAGAAGGCAGAAGTGCTCCTTGTTTGCCTGCCTCCCTACCCCATACTTGGAGCTGCCATGTGGTACTATTGCCAAAACGCTCTTACAATTCCTAATAACAGGGAGTCATTACCTGCTTATTGATTATTTCACAGACTATCTCCTGACAAGATGTTATTCATGGAAAGGTAGCCCTCTTTCTTGACTCTGTTATTTAAAGATTAGATAGATTATACCATGAAAAAAATTCATAAAGAGAAATGCTGCAGGTTTGGCTCTCCTGTCAAAGGTTTGGGGTTCCTTCATTGGTCCTCTTCCTTAGACCAACTCACCCATCCCACACACTTGATGCTTTCACTCTCTGTAATCATAAAAATATATGGTTCAACTCTTTAATATTCAATATCAGCACATCCTGTGTCTGAGGCTCAGAATAATTAATGCAGTTGAAAATATACTTTGGCTTTATGTAGCTCCATGTGGAAATTGTACATTGCTAGATGATGGCACATGAAATGGACACCAGAAATAATACTATAAAAAGAAACTTCTAAGTATGTTGGGTTTGTCAGCTGAATGGAAGTAGTATCTTGGGTTGGATGCTTGTGGTTAAATTTAAACATGTATACATATGTGCACACATATATGCATATGTTAATATTTTAATTATGTTTCAAAGAACTCCACTATGAATACATTCATATAGAATTATGTTCAAAATTATCCCCCCTACTCCTTGTACTAACTTTTCTCAGATCTCTCCTCTATCTGCCACCCTGCTTCCACCTTCCAATATTTTGTTTTTGTTTTGTTTTGTTTTGTTTTTTGTTTTGTTTTGTTTTGTTTTGTTTTTCAAGACAAGGTTTCTATGTGTAGCCCTGGCTGTCCTGGAACTCACTCTGTAGACCAAGCAGGCCTCGAACTCAGAAATCCTCCTACCTCTGCTTCCCAAGTGCTGGGATTAAAGGCGTGCGCCACTACTGCCCGGCAACCAATATTTTATATTATTAAAGCCCACTGAGTCCAGTTTGTGCTGAAGATGTGGGGTTATCCCTTGGAGACTCGCAGAGACCACACCATTAAAGAAAATTGTTTCTCCCTGCCCTAGCAATTACCAGCTATCAATAGTTCCTAAACGGGGATGGGGTTCATCAGCTCCACCCTGGTCTATGCTAGAATGCTGACTGTCTTAATCTTGTGCAGATCTTGTGCAGGGATCTACGGCTGCTGTCACTTCATGCTTGTCCTGCTCTACCAAGAAAACACTGTCTCGTCTGAACCCTCCCCATTCCAATCTTTCCAGGCCCTTCTGCCTTGCTTTCTCTGCCTTGCATGGGTATCAATAGTATAGATGCCCTTCTCATGGCCGAGCACTCTACAGACTGCACTTTAATTGTCAAAACTAGAGTTTGCGTTAACCACTATCTACTGAACAGATGAACTTCTCTGATAAGTCAACTCTGTGAGTTGCACTAATCTATGGCTATAGAGAGACACATTTAGAGAGCAATTTGAAGCTATGCTCGTTTAGCAAAATAATATTTGTAAGGTCACCCGTTGCCTGTGAGCTCCCTAGCTATGAGTTCTTGGTTAGACTTACAGGAAAAGGCACTGTTTCCACCTGTGGACAGGGTCTTGAATAAGAAAGTTCTTGGTCACCTCCACCACACTGCTGCCAGTATTGCCTCAATGGGCATATCTTGCCAGGTTGGTTATTGTTGTAACTCTCTGGCCTCATAGCTAGGTCAGACTGTTGACAACTTTTCTCTCCATAAGGGCAGAATAACACCAGGTGCTATGAAAACTAGCCAGCAGAGAGGACGCTTCCCTACTGATACCAGCTAGATTTCCCTAAGTCCTGTGATCCAAGTATGTAGTGTCCTCAGCAATAGAATCCTAACATCACGTTCTTGTGAGCCACCAAAGTCCATGGCAGTAGTCTGTATTATTTTGTGGGTTTCTAAGACCCCAGAGACAGACAGACAGACAGACAGACAAACACATCTCAAGAGGAGGTATTTCACACCTGGCACTACCATTTTAATTTGGAAACCTATATATTCTGAGAGAAGCACTTTGCCCTGTGTGTGCTAATGCTATTTAAACTGGAGTATGGGGAGTGAGGTAGAGGTGGTAATGGGGGTGATGGTGGTGGTAGGTTTCCATATGGGCTTTCTCAAATACCTTTTCATTACCTCCTCTCTATCCCTCCCTTCCTACTCTAATCTCTGCACTCATGTGCACACCTTAATTTCCCTTTCCCTATGGTCTGTGTTATACTATGTTGTATCCCTTAAGATCTTTCTCCCTTCCCACCAGTATTTCGGAAAGGTGTTTTTATATAACCCAGACACATAATCCGCCTACACAAACGACTACTCCACTTTTACCTGAAGTAACTTAATAGATATTTATGTTCCCTCTCTACACACTACTGCCCTCTCTACCCAGTTCTCTCCTTCCTCTGCACTTGTCTTCCTCCTCCTGACTAAAGACCCTCTTTTCCCCCATTCATCTCATCAGATCACCTGTGCCCAGCAATCCCCCAATTCATTGCTCCTGCCCACCCCCTTTCTGGAAACGGTCCCGTTTTATGTTACTGGCTTCTGTCGTTACTATAGGATATGTACTCACATCTGAAGGTTGGAAGATAGGAACCTCAAATGAGAAAAGAGAGGTCACATGGACACACATGCACGCACTTTGTGGGATGATAATTCTTGAAGAAGTTAGTCCAAAAGTTCTATTAAAGAGTAGTAAAGAAGACACTAAATTAGCTTGACATTTATTCTGATATGGAAAAAAAATGATCCCTAAGATTGATAATTTTTTCATGATTACCATCCAGGAAATCTATGAAAAGTAAAGTATATAGTCAGTAGATACAACGTAAGAACAAGAGTAATTCCTGAGAATAGCAATCTAAGGTTTGTAAAGTATAAACTCAACATACATTGAAAATCCCACAAGAATACATTTTTATATGTCTCACATTTATTGAAGGACTAAATGGTAATTCAATTATGTCTCTAATTTCTGTTTGGAATGTAGAGGCAAACTGAAGATGCAGACCACAATAATATAAACTTGAGCCATTAGAGGCATTAAATATAAAACACGCAAACACAACGGCTTATTTTAAATAAATCAAATATCCTGATGTCAAAGCCACAAATTATGAAATTGTGTTTGGTTTGTGTCCTAACACCAAAACTTCAAAATGGCATCCCCGATTGACTAAACTGCTTTCTGCAGCCACTGTTAGGAGTTTGCCAAGCCACATATTCAGACAAACACATCAGTGTATACCCATTGCTGATGTAATTGTGGCCAATGGAAAGAGAATTGGAGGACCCTGCAGTTGCCCTCAGATAGGTCTTCAAGAGAGATCATCTAAATTAGGTCAGACATGGAAAACTAAATGTTTGGCTGTTTAGTTGAGGTTTGTTATTGGTCATCTTATCAGAATAAAATAACATGTGGGTTGTGGCATATTTTTTTAAATATGCAGAAAAATGCAATGTTTAAAATCCGCACAAGAATGTGAAAACCTCTTTCAAGCAGCATAGGTAGCAGCTGTGGTTTTCCACAGGGTTTTTCTCCCTTTTGTGCCCTTGCCTTGACACAGGATGGGCCCAGTTCAGTGTCCTCAGATGGAAAGAGCATGCCTTTAGCAATGGGCAAGATTAAACAGTCATTCTCTCGGCTGATCATCCTTTACATAGTCATTTGTCCTGGATTGATTTTTAAAAGTTTATATTGGCTTGAGTGATATCTCTGCTTAATGCATTATAGAGGAAGTGGAATATAAAATTAAATGCACAATTCCTTAAAATTACTTAATGCTAACATATGCATTTTATCCTTTTTTCCATTTCTTATCCTAAAAACCTGAAATCATGGCTTACTGAAAGAAAAACTACTGCTCTAAACAGTCTAGGTGTATGCACGTGTGTGTGTTGTGTGTGTACATATGTGTGTTATGTGTGTACATATGTGTGTTGTGTGTGTGTACGTGTGTGTGTTGTGTGTGTACATATGTGTGTTATGTGTGTGCATGTATGTGGTGTGTGTGTGTGTGTGTCTGTGTGTGTCTGTGTGAAATAGAGACAGAGGAGAGCTGTGTAAAGATGGGCTACACCTTCTCGGTCTTACTGTGTAAGGACCACCAGAATCCATTGTATGCTATGGAACATATCCAGATATCCTAGTCATTATCACTTGTGGCATCATTGACAGCAGCTGACAACATTTGCAAGATGGAGGCTCCTTGGGCAGCCATTAAGGGGCCAGCGACCTTTTATATGTGTTCTCAATTTTTGAATTTCACTGGCCTACATTTTTTTCACTTTCTTATTTTTTTACTTTTGAGATTATTATAGAATTACATCATTTTCTATTTCCCTTTCCTTCTTAAACCCTTCTAGATAACACTCTTTGCTCTCTTTCAAATTAATGGTCTCTTTTTTCTTTCTTTTTTTAAAGATTTATCTATTTTATGTATATGAGTCCACTGTAGCTGTACAGATTGTTGTGAGACATCACGTGGTTGCTGGGAATTGAACTCAGGACCTCCGCTCACTTCGGCCCCTCTTGCTCTGGCCCCACTCACTCTGCTCCCCCACCTCCAGCCCAGAGATTTTTATTTACTGGTATGTGTAAGTACATTGTAGCTGTCTTCAGACACACCAGAAGAGGGCATCAGATCTCATTACAGATGGTTGTGAGCCACCATGTGGTTGCTGGGATTTGAACTCAGGACCTTCAGAAGAGCAGTCAGTGCTCTAAACCGCTGAGCCATCTCACCAGCTCCCTCTTCTTTCTTAATTATTGTTATATGCTTACATGTGTGTGTGTGTGTGTGTGTGTGTGTGTGTGTGTGTGTTTGCATGCGTGTGTGCACAACTGTCTGTGTGTGTATTCCTAAATGCATGAGCACAACCTGCTCCATCTCTGTATTATTTCCTGTATGTATGTTTTCAGAGCTGACCATTTTGTATTTTATAATCTGTTGATGTTCTCTTCCCTGAGGAAGACTGTTTCTCTTGCTCTGAGCTTTCAAGTTGCCTGTAGTTCTTTACATAGGGCTGATGCCTCGTGACTTTTTCCCCATGCTTGTTAGCATACCTGTTGTTGTCCTCATTCTGATCACGACTGGGAAGCCATGTTGATGAGAACTATTTTGCTTGTAGCTACTGACAGTATTAGGAAACACAGTCTCACAGTAAAATCCTTGATCCTCTGGCTCTTTCAATTTTCCTATCCAGGATTGTACAGTGATCCCCAAGCCTTAGGTGCAACAGTGTGGTAGATGTATCCACTGAGGATAGCTCCCTATTTTGATTGGTTATGGATTTCTGTAATGGTCTATGCTTCAAAGAAAGGTTTTCTTGAAGAGGGGTGAGGACAAGTCTACTGAGAGGTGACTGGGCTGAAAGATTGCTTCAGAATGAAGTAGGCTAGACCTGTGTCCACTAGGAACTTAAGAGGTTTGCACCTTACCTTTGCTGTGACCAGGGCACCCAATAGCATGGATGCCAGACCATGTCATTTTTCACTTAACTGATAGACCGGAGGGATCTCCTTTTCCATCTTCTGGTCTAGGCATTCATTCTTCCAATGTCCCCTCTGTATTGTAAGCACATTGATACTTTTCCTTATCTCTAGACATACCTTTTCTCAGTCTCCCTTTGTCTGTTTTCCTAAAGGCAGCTGCTATCCGAGTTTGTCTCTTTCTGTGTTTTTCCTTGGTTGAGTCCTAATACTTACAGATTTGCAAAGCAGTTTCTAATACCTGGAACCTATTCATATCCTCAAATCTCTCTAATTTTTGAAGTTTCTTTCTACATCAGAAAGATGACTGAATGACAAGGGCAATATTTTCTGCTTGCTCATTTTGGGGGACATCTGGACAAATCAAGATAAACATGCAATATGCTTCAGCAGAGTTGTCCCAGGAACACGAAGGATAATTTATCAGATCCCAGAATAACCTTACTCACCTAAGACAAATT